>OOFB01025940.1:0-14389 GCA_900323305.1 Trachyrincus murrayi
GGGCAGCAGACAGAGCTTCACACACACAAGGTGACTCAGCACAGACGGGTCGCTGGAACACTTAATGGGTGGGGGTTGGTTGGTGATGGGGAGGTTAGTCTCTTGGTTGGTGGGTTGGTTGGTGATGGGGAGGTTAGTCTCATGGTTGGTGGGTTGGTTGGTGATGGGGAGGTTAGTCTCATGGTTGGTTGGTTGGTTGGTGATGGGGAGGTTAGTCTCTTGGTTGGTGGGTTGGTTGGTGATGGGGAGGTTAGTCTCATGGTTGGTTGGTTGGTGATGGGGAGGTTAGTCTCATGGTTGGTGGGTTGGTTGGTGATGGGGAGGTTAGTCTCTTGGTTGGTGGGTTGGTTGGTGATGGGGAGGTTAGTCTCATGGTTGGTTGGTTGGTTGGTTGGTGATGGGGAGGTTAGTCTCATGGTTGGTGGGTTGGTTGGTGATGGGGAGGTTAGTCTCTTGGTTGGTTGGTTGGTGATGGGGAGGTTAGTCTCATGGTTGGTGGGTTGGTGATGGGGAGGTTAGTCTCATGGTTGGTTGGTTGGTTGGTTGGTGATGGGGAGGTTAGTCTCTTGGTTGGTTGGTTGGTGATGGGGAGGTTAGTCTCATGGTTGGTGGGTTGGTTGGTGATGGGGAGGTTAGTCTCATGGTTGGTTGGTTGGTGATGGGGAGGTTAGTCTCATGGTTGGTGGGTTGGTGATGGGGAGGTTAGTCTCATGGTTGGTTGGTTGGTGGGGGGGGGGGGGGTGTGGTTGGTTGGTTGGTTGGTTGGTGGGGGGTGGGTGGGAGGGTAGTCGCTTGGTTGGTTGGTTGGTTGGTGAGGGGGAGGTTAGTCTCTTGGTTGGTTGGTTGGTGATGGGGAGGTTAGTCTCATGGTTGGTGGGTTGGTTGGTGATGGGGAGGTTAGTCTCTTGGTTGGTGGGTTGGTTGGTGATGGGGAGGTTAGTCTCATGGTTGGTTGGTTGGTTGGTTGGTGATGGGGAGGTTAGTCTCTTGGTTGGTGGGTTGATTGGTGATGGGGAGGTTAGTCTCTTGGTTGGTGGGTTGGTTGGTGATGGGGAGGTTAGTCTCATGGTTGGTGGGTTGGTTGGTGATGGGGAGGTTAGTCTCTTGGTTGGTGGGTTGGTTGGTGATGGGGAGGTTAGTCTCATGGTTGGTTGGTTGGTTGGTTGGTGATGGGGAGGTTAGTCTCTTGGTTGGTGGGTTGGTGATGGGGAGGTTAGTCTCATGGTTGGTGGGTTGGTGATGGGGAGGTTAGTCTCATGGTTGGTGGGTTGGTGATGGGGAGGTTATGCATCACATGCATATTCCCAATAGAAGACATCACAGTGAAGTCTTCAGACTTCCATTCATTATTACGGCCGTTTTCCTGTAACAGCAATATTCCAAAGTAAAGTGTTTTATAAACAAGATAAACAACCCGTCATATTTTATTGATAAATCAAACCAGCAGCAATATCTATTTCAGTTTAATAGATCAAAGGCACAGCCATTAGCCACATGGGTGAACGCCAAGACAAAAGCACTGAAATAATCATCTGAGTGAGCTGTCTGGGATGTCTCTCAGAGCTGATGGTTGTGGAGAAGGTGGAGGAGGAGGAGGAGGAGTGGTTCCCATAGTGATAGCAGCAGTTCATCAGTGCATACACTGATGTCATACCCCGGGCAGAGGCAGACTAATTTACAGCCAATCTAACTTGCAACTCCCTAACCTTTCGGCCATAACCCCACCCTCTCCGCTAAACCCCACCCTCTCCACTCTGGTAAATTAGACCTGGTTCACCCCGCTGGGACGTATCAATGCAAAAATCAAACAGACGGTTAATATATAGCGGAGGCGTTAGGAAAATGAACCGTTTCCATTTAATTACAAGACAAGTGGGCGTCTGACTTTAAGGTCATGATCAAACACTTGGGTCTCCATCTAATGGAGTCCTGCTGGACGTCTAGGATTCCTTATTTAAAAGTGTGTAATGGCTTCATACTCTAGTATGTCGATTCCGTTCAATTTATAAAAAAGTTTATTATTTATACATCTTTATACATCTTCTATCTTTGAATAACACTTGATCTAGAACATACTCTCTGGTGACTCTAGAGGAGCAGGTCAGCAGGAAGCACGGACTCGGCGGGAGGGTTCTGGTAAGAAGACTCATTCAGACTCAGGAATTTAGGAATTCCCGGTATCGTTGTTCTACCGTGTTTATTAGCATTCCTCTCATTCTTCTATCGGCATGTAGCGGGTTGCGCTAAAGTAGCTAGAACACGAGCTAACATAGGAAAACAAACAGCTGAGAGACCAATGAACCTCATTTCCATTCTTAATAACAGCAAAGAAATAACAAAACTTAAAGGGAGAGTAAATTAGATCATAAATATGGAGACGGGCCAAAGATTACGCAGAAACGAGAAGCAGCCTTACTCAGCACTGGCAAAGAAGTAAACACATTTGAGTTACAGTTTCTGTGTGTGTGTGTGTGTGAGTGAGTACACAACTGTTTCTTGGGAATCCATATGTTTGTTTTTAGTCGGCGTATCCTACACTGTGGGAACATTGTTTGGGTGTATGGATGATATGCCTTGGGGACGTCTTCATGGCTGCATCACGAGAGAGAGTTCAGAGAGAGAGAGAGAGAGAGAGAGAGAGAGAGAGAGAGAGAGAGTTCAGAGAGAGAGAGAGAGAGAGAGAGAGAGAGAGAGAGAGAGAGAGAGAGAGAGAGAGAGAGAGAGAGAGAGAGAGAGAGAGAGAGAGAAGACAGGGATAGAGAGAGACAGGGAGAGAGAGAGAGACAGAGAGACAGGGAGAGAGAGACAGAGAGACAGGGAGCGAGACAGAGAGAGAGACAGAGAGAGACAGAGAGAGAGAGAGAGAGTTCAGAGAGAGAGAGAGAGAGAGAGAGAGAGAGACAGAGAGCTCAGAGATAGATAGATAGATAGATAGATAGATAGATAGATAGATAGATAGATAGATAGATAGAGAGATAGATAGATAGATAGATAGATAGATAGATAGATAGATAGATAGATAGATAGATAGATAGATAGATAGATAGATAGATAGATAGATAGATAGATAGATAGAGTGATAGATAGATAGATAGATAGAGTGATAGATAGAGATAGAGTGATAGATAGAGAGAGATAGTCATGCACTTTAAACCACTGGATGAAATGACAACTATATGTTCATCTATATGAGCATATACCGATAAGTATATGCTCACACACACACACACACACACACACACACACACACACAGCTGCAACAAAGCCCTGGCTCTGGGCCAGAATGATGTCATCCACCATGTGGAAGACATGAAGAAGTGCTCTTCAACACGGTGGGGGGGGTCACTGTGTAATATTGTTGGGGTTTGTTATGTTTATTGTTTATGTTTGTCTATTGTTTATGTTTATGTTTATTGCTTATGAATTTAAAAAAATGATTGTGTATGTAGTGTGCTTTATGTGTCCGTGTTTTTTTTCTTTTGTTTAGTTTATCGCAAAAATGTGAAAAGTAACTTTTTGAATGATCACGTCTGGGAAAATGAACACTTTCATACACACTAGATGTATCACCGTGATAAACATGGAAGTGAAGAAATAACCCATATAAAGTACAAAGAGAGATGTGAGAGTTTAGAATGCTTGATCGTGTTTACATGTCTGGCTGCTCTATTGATTCAGAAAATTGATTCAGAAAATCATTCCCAAAACATTTTTCCCCATCCATCTGCATCTCAATTTGTAAAAGTCATTGCTAACATGTTGACAGATTTTGGTCAATCTACTCATGGATTGACTCCCCTCTAAGATTCTCTAACATCCGTAATCCAGAGACATCGGCTGTCATCTAAACACCCGTCTGCTGTTCCTGGTGGAAGCCACGCCCTGCTGCCGCTTTGTTCGGCGAGCCCACGTATGAATATTCATAAGTGGGCAGGGCTACGCTCAGCGAGCCGTGGGGGCCCCCGAAGCCTACAGGAAATAATATTCAAATCCTCTGAAGAGAAGAGAGGACACAAGAAAATGGATGCACATGCGCTCCATAATGTGCCAATGTCTCTCTGTTTCCCTCACACACACAAACACACACTGAATCCATCTACTGCAGTTAAAGGTCCAGCCCACACCCCAGGGATGGGGAAGGGAATAGAGAGTGAAATACTTGAATTTATTACTCGTTTAATAAAGAAGTTGAAGTGGTTTGTGAGAACGGGACTTCCGCGTCCCATACAAAACCTGTGATTCCACATGATCACAGCATGGCCCCAGAGCTAGCTTGATTCTTAATGTGTGTAGTTAGCGTGCAGATGGCCACAGCAGTGTGCATGCATGACAGTCATCAACGTCTGCCCACTCAGGTGTTAAAACACAGAATGCTTCGATTGACGCATAAACACAAGAAAGAGAGACTCACCCGGCCGTGATCGGACTTTTCTCAGCCTCTGAGACTGCGTTGTTGGATTGGTTGGACAACTTCAGAATACACCCCCCCCCATCGTCTCTCATTCATTTACTTTAGTAATACAAGGAAAAGTGGATGCTTGTTGGACGTTTAAATAACAAGATGGCAGGAGAAATTATCTTTGTAATATTAAAGTACGGTCAATATAAACCAAACCATCCACACTAAGACCCCCACAAGTCAATTACAAAGAGGGGAGTGGCCTAGTGGTGACATGCTGAGATCATATCTGATGAGTTAATCTGACAATGACTCTTCCTCCTGCTACATTATTGTCATTGGTGGTTGTGAGGACGATGACATCATCAGAAAATGACATAGCCATTAGCTCCAGGTGGCACACACACACACACACACACACACACACTCCATCTGGCACCCAGATAAACATGCACACACACTCCGTCCACACATACACTAAATGACACAATGTGTAAGTGCACCAGAATAAAGGCTGGATCTCCTCAGGGCAGAGAGGAGCTGTAGATCTGTGTCCTGGAGGAGACATTGATCACTGATATGATGGTTAATGTGACAGCAGCCTAATAGAGGGGAGAGAGAGAGAGAGAGAGAGAGAGAGAGAGAGAAGAGAGAGAGAGGAGATAGAGAAGAGAGAGGAGAGAGAGAAGAGAGAGAAGAGAGCTCCCAGGAGGAGGTGGGCTAGGTTTATAGGCGGTGGGCGTGGTGTTGAGTGAAGAGCCCAACAATAAGTAATGGAGGCATACGGCCCCTCAGAGGTAATGGAGGCGTAGGGCCCCTCAGAGGTAATGGAGGCGTATGGCCCCTCAGAGGTAATGGAGGCATATGGCCCCTCAGAGGTAATGGAGGCGTACGGCCCCTCAGACACACACATGAGTGAATATAATAGGCCAATCTGGTATCGTAATTACAAACAAAATAAATAAATACAAATAAATAAATAATAATACAAGAAATACAAATAAATACATCATAATTAGAAACAAATATAAATAAAAATATAAATACAAATAAATAAATAATGACATAAAAATATATACAAATAATAAATACAACAATCAAAATAAATATAGAATATAATTGTATACACAAATATATTTAGTATTGTGAAGTCGTGGAACACCTATGATGCAGGTACACCCCAGCAGACACCAGAGTCCTTCTGAGGTCCTCAACGTGGAGACGGTCTGTTTATACGACCTTCTGGCTGCCTCAGTATTAGGATGTGGCCACACCAGGAAAACACATCCACATGACTGGTCTGGTCTGGTTACCACATCACACCAGACCGGACCATCCACATGGCTGGTCTGCTGACCTCAATACACTGGGAGCATGTGAGCTAACAGCTGAGCTACAGCCCTCCAGAGACTCCCAGTCTCACGCTCAACTCAATACAGATATTTCATCAATCTGTTTTGTGTGTACAAAACAGATTATGTATGTACAATATCTGTGTAATTCCTATTCAGAGCGGCAACAATGTCATAGGTTGCAATACCTATGGGCCTTTTCTTGTGTCTATTCACAATCCTTGAGCCTGAAAGGGTCACATGGTTCCAACACTGGAGTGTATGTCTGTAGTGTGTGATTTACCGTGGAGCATTTGAGATCACACTAACATGCGCTAGCATGACAAAGCAGAAAAGTTCAGCATCGGATGGAAGTCAAATGTTCTCGTGGCCCAACAACTTTGCCGATTCAGACAATATCTTAATATTGATTAGATCAATTCAGCTCATGTTTATTTATAATGTCCTTCAATATGCAATTTCCTTACTCACTCCACACACGCGCACCCGCACACACACACACACACACGCGCGCGTGCCCGCACACACGCACACACACAATACACCATTACATAAAACCTTGAGCAGAAATTCTAAAACTAGATTTCCCTTCAAGAAAGTCTGGACATTAATGTGAGCAGTCAGTGCTGTGTAGGCAATTTATAATACAGATAACAGTCAACTACACGCGGAATCAAGACAGCATCCATAACCATGCTTAGAGCAGTAGAAGTTGCAATAACAAAAAAATCGATGCTATTGCTAATGGTATTAACAAGAACAAAACAAACATCCCAGAGAGAAAAGGTAGCATTTAAAATCAACTCTATTTAGCTATAATTAAACTGTAGGCCCTTGTATTTCTTTGCCAACGGAAGCGGGAGGCTTGTCAGTGTGTGCGTGTGTGTGTGTGTGTGTGTGTGTGTGTGTGTTGGATCAAAAGCATTCCTCTCAAGACAAGAGCGGCAACGGAAAACGGCTCATTTTCTGCCAGTGACATTCAACCTCCAGATACGAGCGACAAAATATCTGAGGCTCTCAACACATACCATTACTTCCCCTCGCTATCTCCTTCCGCTTCGTGTGCGCCCTCACTCTCCGTGCACTCTCGCCGTGCACGGGGACCAACAACAGGAAGCTCTCCAGACACAATGGCCAACATGCACGAAGCCGGACAGATGATTGTGTTTTTGGACTGCGACACACGCGCATTAACAGACAAATACACTCACCGTGCTATATCTTTATACAATTTACTTCACCAAACAAGTGAATGAACGTAAATGTGCCGTCTTGGTTGTATGGTCAGATCTAACAGGGGGTTTAGGTTTTTTTCCACTCAAGGGTCCTTGAGTGGAATGCCCCAGAGGCCAAGGAGGGCTTAGACCCATCTTCCGTTCATGAGAGGGTCTGTAAGCACTGTGAGCTTTTAGATGAGTCCTTACAGCTGGGGATACGATGGTGTGGGGAAGACACCGCTGCAGTACACAGCATCTTTTAACCAATAATTACGCTGATCATACAGTTCATCATATAGATCATATAGAGACGTAAACCGCAATGTACCACGTGGTGGAGACAGCATGCCAGCCAGATGTCAGTATTTTCATGTATGTTACCTTTCCATAGTCAGTAGTGAGGACCAGAGAGAGCTCGTCACACATGGTTACGGTGGAGGGGAGGAGCAACTCCTTGAGTCTCAGCCAGACGCGGGCCCCCTGCAAAACAGATAGCCACAACACGTTAGCACATACAAGGATACAGTGTAGTACACAGGTGCATTCGGTGGCTAAAGAAGCCACCAGATAGAGTTCTCAGGGTTTTCAGTGTTTTCAGTCGGTTTAACAAGCAGCGAAAGTGACAATTGAAAAGCAACTGAAGAAACAATTGACCAAATAACAGAGAAGGGCTGTCATCATTCCTGGATCTCCACAATCAAGCACTAATAAGTGGGTGGCAGGTGATCACTCTGATTACATGAATCACACAAGAGCTGCAGGACGGGACAGGACAACGTGTCATGAACAATCAGTACAGACGTAAAAACAAATCAAGTGAATCAAATTCAAATCCTGTCTTCCATTTTGATTCACGGTATCTCGAAAAGCTAGCGTTGCGTCATCCTAGCATCATAAATAAAGATATCCATGTTCTTGGTAGACAGCTTAATGAGTCTGAACTTTACCCCCATTACTTCCTGTGTCTCTCTCCCTCTTTCCACTCCTTGGTCGTCCTCCTCCTCCTCCACCACCAAGTACCACGTCACCGCTCCCTTACCTCTCCCTGCTGGCACTGCTACTGCCTTCTCATCAACCCACAGACCACAGCAGTGTGCCGTGGGAAAGCTGTTCTGCAGGCCCACATGCAGGCCTGGGACATGTCAGAGATACAAGCTAACACTCAGGACCTCTGGAGGAGACTCAGGACCTCTGGAGAAGACTCGGGACCTCTGGAGGAGACTCAGGATCTCTGGAGGAGACTCGGGACCTCTGGAGGAGACTCAGGACCTCTGGAGGAGACCGGGTGGAAGCCTAAGAACCTCTGGTTTGTTTGGGTTGTCTTACTTCATAAAAGTCGAGAGAATGGTCTTAATTGTTGAATGCTGTGAATGGTGTACTTTAACACATTATTCAAAATAGGTGCAGGACAGTAGAGTGGCTAAAGGGTACTGGGTTCGATCGGTGTCTGCAGCAACGCAGCCTACCCCAAACTCAACTTGCTCTTTAATGACATGTATCTGAATTTACTGTAAGTCGTTTTGAATACAAAATATTGTGCTCAAATAACTAAATAGTAAATTCCAAAAAATCTCTCAAACCAAGATTGATCCAAATATTCTCGATTGACTCACAAGCATTTTCTCACCATATTTGCCTCAACCAACATGGCTGCTTCCAGGCCGATGTCCAAACCGACCCTCCAGCGAAGCAGCCATGTTGGTAAGGTCAGTCTGGCCTCCTGTGCTGTGGAGTGACCGGCCCTCCCAGACCAGTTTTGTTAGGGTTTACTCAACTCAAGGAAAAAACAGGAATCTGAGGCTAATTGCCCAGACAGTCATTTCCTACCAGCACAGAGGGACACATTTATAGCACAGTGTGCGTTAGGTTGACCGTAAACTGCAATGGCTGCCGGTAAATCCTGGACGTGTGGTTTAACTGTTTGCTCGTGTGAGATACTTGAACATGGGGGGTTTCCAGGCCATGTTTTTAACAGTCACTTCTTGTAATTAGTACCTATTTCTGGCGTGGTCTAAGATGGAGTCTGAGGATAAATGCTGAATTTAGTTTTTTAAACAACATTTATCCATATTGTCATTAGTGAGAGAATATAGAGTAGGGAACAGCCGAAGCTATCGCTTAAAATGCACAGTTAACAGTCGTCTGTCTCTCTGACACAGAGAGAGAGAGAGAGAGAGAGAGAGAGAGAGAGAGAGAGAGAGAGAGAGAGAGAGAGAGAGAGAGAGAGAGAGTCCAACAGGGCATAAAATGAAGAGATCAATAGGCCTGGAAACTTCATCCAGGGTCCCCACTCCCAGACATCAATCCTAATTAATTATTAACAGCACACTGCCATGTGCACGCATACACCCCCCCCCCACACACACACACACACACACACACACACTTGCTTCTGTGGAACACAGAGTGTTGAAAGGGTTCTAAGCAAGGATGACAATGATTTTGTTAAGGAGAGCCGAAGATCACGTGGAATCCAGTATCGGTGATGACACACACACACACACACACACACACACACACACACACACAGAACATGCTCAAGGCAGCGTGAATGAATCATAAGCAGCTTTATTAACACGACCTTCAAACACCCTTCAGAGTTTGTAACACTGTACTCTTTTGTAGAGTGGTCACAGCGGGCAGTCTAAAAACCTCCTTCCACCACCAGTGTCTCTCTATCTCTCTCTCTCTCCCCCTCTCCCTCTCTCTAATGCAGCAGAGCTAAATGTGGCTCGCCCGGGGCTCTGGGGACAGAGTGGGTCAGAGGAGGGTCGTGGAACAGTTTAGGTGGCTACTGGCAGAACGAGAGAGAGAGAGAGAGAGAGGGGAGGGAGGGAGAGAGACGGCTTAAACAATACAGAATCAAAAATACATACGCATCTTTATTTCATGATAATACAACCCACAGATAAGAAACAATAATATCGCCATATCGGTCCTGTGGGCACCTGTTAATGTCTTGGCCTCCGATCGCCTGGAGGAAGAGTTCACCTCGTAGCCCTTGTATTCCATCAGAAGATCGATGAGAAAGATTGAAGTGACAGTTGGAATCGTAATTATTTTCACTCTTTCAAACTCTCCTAGTAGCCTAAGTCTTCATAGGCCCATGTTTATTTATACCGTATTTATTGTTCGTAACTTTGGAGGGCAATATAGAGGCATCAAAAACAGTTGAATTATTAAAAAATTCTTCATTATTTTACTTCAATAAAATAAAAATATAACTTGCAGTGAAAGTAGAAGCGCCTTTTTAGATATTGTTCATGAAATACGTCATGATTTCACACCTACATCTGGCTCTACTGTAAGACCTAGCAGTCTCCCGCCAGGAACCTAGCTGTCCTGTATGCCTACTCAGCGGAAAGCTGGTTCGCGTGCGACTCGGGCTTGGGGGAAATTAGTGCCGTTTAGTTTAGTTGCGGATTATTAGAAGATCCGTCGCGATTACATAACTGGACTTTACAGCGGTGGAATTTTGGTCGCGCATGGTTGCTAACACTCGTCATCGCTTCATACTCTGTCATCGTCTTGTAGGGTCTGGGCCTGTGTATGCCCATGGAGATTTAGGAAGGGCTGAGGTTGAAGCTAGGTTACTGTTCAAATACATCATTGCTATTGTGTCATAGAATAGGATGGCTTGCAAGTGTAGACAGAAACATCAGTAATATAATACACCCGCCACATACTTTATTATGGGTAAATACAGGTGTGTGTGTGTGTGTGTGTGTGTGTGTTTGTATGTTTCTGTTTGTGTTTTGAGTTGGTGCGTGTGTGTGTGTGTGTGTATATATGTTTGTGTCTGTGTGTTTTGAGTTGGTGCATGTGTGTGTGTGTGTGTGTGTGTGTGTGTGTGTGTGTGTGTGTGTGTGTTATAAAAGCCAACAGAAAGGAGTAGTTAGAAGCGAGAAGGTTGGCTATTGTCTCAGCAACAGATGGTGGTGCAAACAGCAACCCCACCCCCACCACCCCAGACTCCACCCTGTGCAGCTCCACCACTGAACCAGGATAAAGAGTCCCGGCCCAGGGGTTAACCGGGCGGAAATACCCCAAACAAAGACCAGCTGGGGCGCACAGGGGCATGGGTGTCAATCCACACACACACACACACACACACACACACACACATTAAAACTACCATGCCCTCAAGACCTGACTCACCAGCCACAGCCCAGCTGAGGACTCTCAAATCAACCAATGAAACGGCTTGAGCTGTGCTCACATGACACCACAACAGGAACCCAGTCATTGTGGAAATTACAGTATTATTTTTCATGAAGGTGGGGGGGGCGGGGGGGCCTCGCTGGCTTCCAGTAATCTGATGTTTTGATTGGTCCATTAAAAAGGCACGCTGCCAAAACAGCTCACATGCAGGCTGCACAGCATGCGCCCATGTGGCGCCACGACGCAGCCCAGCCTGCAGAAGCTTCCTGACTGACAGGCCGTCGTCCCGCTCTCTGACAGAAGAGACTGTTCAGGTGCAGGGCGACACGATCCCTGGGCCACGGGCTTGAGTTTCATCCAGCTTCGTATTGGCTGATGAAGGAGGCGTGAATATTAAAGGAGTCAACGTGGCGCAGGGTGCCAAGGCCCGTTCTCTCCTGCCCAGCTGAGCAGCAGCCTGGCGGTATCAGGTGATCACATCAGCCCCGAGACAAAGGAAAACTAATCAACTCAACATGACTTCTTGGACACGGCTGGACAGTCGTGATGCGATAAGCTCATTACATGGATCCGAGGCGGACGGCTTCCGGGAGCAGCGAGGGGACCCGAGGCCTGTAGTACCCTACAGACAGCCGGTCTAAGACCCCCAAGACCCCCTGGCTCTGGCCGGGGGAGGATTACATGTCCTTGTCCTTCCAACAAGCTTTCAATTTGTTTTGTGATTTTGCAGGAGGCAGGAGGATCAACGGGAACATTCCCACGTGCAAAAAGACTGAAGGGAGAGCTCCATTCCTTTCATTCCAAGATGTTGACTTTAAGCTTCAAGTGGTTAATGAGTAGATCCACAAATTACTCATTAAAGACTGTTGTCAGTTTTTCTTTAGCCCCTGTGATTCCTGGTCTGTTGGTGCTAGCTGCTACTCAGAACATGTTTTGGGTTGAAACCCTGTTTAAAACCACCCTTGTCCAGGAAATCCAACCATTCCATTCTCCTGGTCCGTCTTCCTTCAGAAGCAGCTATGTCTCTCTTCATATTCTCTTCTAGTCCGGTGGCTCTATTTGCACATCAATTGCCGAGACGTAGCAGCATTATCATGACAATGCTGAGGCCCACTTCCAAGCCAGAAGCCAATGACCCCTCAGGAACCCATCTTAAACGGGCAGCTGTGCAATCCGGCACACACACATCCTGACTGATTGAGATGCAGTTAGGTGGAAGACAAGTGGAAGTGTGTGTGTGTGCGTGTGTCCGAGTGTGCACGTGTGTGGGCCTATACTAAATTGTGTACAATGCCCATCCCAGAGCAGTGGCACACATGAATAATGCCACAGTGGAAACACTTTCTCCGCAACGGAGAGGAGAAACAGAACACGAAGCGGCCCGAACATAGGATCTTGTTGTTGGCTCTGTAAAAAAGGGACACGTGCCAGATTCAGGGATTTGAACCCAAATCTACTAAAGCGCCGAATGAGTGGAATCCGCCGAGTAGCCGGCGAGATTAAAAGAGGAGGGTGAAACCGGGCTGTGACAGAACTCTATGTTCCCTTCAGGTCTCCGGTATCAGCTCCACATGTTCTCTTTCAGAGTCTGAGTTTGTGCCATTCCTTCATATGGTCTAGTTCCACCGTGCTTGAGTAAATACACCTTGACTCACATTTACACAACTAGCAAGCTGAAAACTACCTATTATCTTAAAAGGTACCTCGGCCTCAGTAATGAAAGAAAATTATTCCCCCTTGAATGGCTCTTTAAACCTGAAACCTGCAACCCGTTTACTCTCCACATTCATCTAGAATAATCCCAACACAACAGTAGGGGTGTACGGAAAAATCGATTGACGTAAGAATCGCGATTCATATTGATTCACAACTTCCAAAAAGTTGTGAATCAAAAAGTGTCTTAGGTTTGCCTTTGTGTTTACATTATTGCTCAGTTGATAACTTTTTCAAATATAAAAACTACATAATCTTATCCACACTTTTCTCTGCTTTCATGTCATAATTTGCCACACCACCTTTCTCAGCGCACAGCGGACTCGAGTAAATCCTGAAATTAGCACCCCTATGTACTGAATGGAGGATCGTTTTGAATCGAATTGTGACCCCAAGAGTTGAAATCGAATCGAATCGTGAGATACCGAAAGATTCACACCACTACTTAATATAGATTACCCCTAATGCGGTCGCCACCATGCCTCTCTGGGCTGTCGCCTGTCATGCATGGGGGCCCCGGCCATGTGGGGGGCGCATGCGACAGCGCAGGGATCACATGATCTAAGGCCACCTCCATCTGTCCTGGGCGCAGCATGAATTAATTATGGGATGGGGAGCAGCTGAGCAGGAGGAGGCTAATGACAGAGGAGGGGTCCCTCGGGGGTTACTGGGTATGCACGTGTGTGTGTGTGTGTGTGTGTGTGTGTGTGTGTGTGTGTATATGTGTGTGTTGGGAGGGGGGTTCCAGGGCTTCCCCTAACTCACGAGGGAGAGCGAGGGAGAGAGGGAAGGGATGGGAGTGGTTCATTAACTGTTGTTGACTCCTATGTGACAGCCCCCCCCCCCTCCCCCTGCTGAGTGAGTATGAACACACGGTTCTGCTCGGAGGCAGAATCCACAAGTCTATACCAGGAGGAGGACGGCTGCCTTGTTTGCTCCGCCCACAACAAACAAGGTCATTGATTTCCTCAGCGGAGAGTTGAGCGGATGCGAGCGAGGGGTCCTGGCGAGGAGGTGGGCGTGTCACTAAAGGTTAAAAACACAAAATATATATATCTCATGCAGTCGTCACCTTGACAACGTGTCTAATCTGGCTTCATTCTAATCCCTTGTTTTAATCCGCATGTTGAATCGCACAGTGGATGAGTGGATTAAATTATCTGTGTGTGTGTGCGCATGCGTTTGTGCATGTTTGTGTGTGTCCCTGTGTGTGTGTGTGTGTGTGTGTGTCCATGTGTGCACGTGTCCATGCATGTGTGTGTGTGTGTGCCAGCGTGTGCACATGGAAGACACATGAAGGACTAATAGCAGCTGGCCAGCGGTGTTATAAACACACAACACAGGAACGCTTCATCAGGGGCTGTGGATGCCATATGTTCTGTGTGTATGTGTGTGTGTGTGTGTGTGTGTGCATACGTGTGTGTGTGTGTGTGCGCATGCGTGTGTGTGCATCAGATGCAGCTACTAATGTTCCACGTTGCTAATGAGCTCCATGTTTAAATCACAGAATTAACATAAGACATCCCGCCTGCCTGAGAGCACGTAGA
>OOFB01025942.1:0-12643 GCA_900323305.1 Trachyrincus murrayi
ACCGCGGTCGACCCAGAGTGCTAACAGGTTGGCCGGGTATTGCGTGTAATGTGTGAAACGCGGATGCGTGTTGGAAACTACAGCCTGGGTGAGAGCACAGTCTACCGACGGCGTCGACGAGCGATATCACGAACGCCGCGGGGGGCATCATTGTACGACAAAGCAAAAACATTTAAAACAGAAAAAACGGGGAAGGCCTTTGACCCGTCTCCTGGTCTACCAACACGTACAGCCATGTGCGTCGAGAACCGGTACAGTTGTGGGACAAGAGATACAAATAGCTCCCAGTGACGCAGGGGGAAATAGATTACGGTACGTGTCATAGTTCACCTGCCGAGGTGTCTGGGCTTCACGTCTCCAGACTACAGGTGGACGGACGGACGCACACACACACCCTACACACACACACACACACACACACACACACACACACACACACACACACACACACACACACACACACACACACACACACACACACACACACACACACACACACACACACACACACACACACACACACACACACACACACAAACACACACACACAACCCCCAAAAAAAACACACACACACACACAAGCACACCCCCCCACACACACACACACACACACACACACACACACACACACACACACACACACACACACACACACACACACACACACACACACACACACACACACACACACACCCCGGTAGCCCCTTAAACAACCTTGACACCATGACAATATTTCACACACATTAAGCGGAGACCAAGTCCCCCAGCCGAACCTTGATTTGTCATGTCTTCCGAAATCGTCTTCACTACAGCTACCCCCGAGGAAATCGAGATTGTTCGACGACACTTCCTCGGGTTCCTCGTCCTCCGCGGCTTGGATCGCTACCGTTATGGTCACCGTCCCCATCTCCTGCAGGTGCTGGTCCACAGTAATGACCTCGTCGATCCCGGGTTCTAGCGCCGATTCGGACACACGGTCTACAGGGTTCGGGTTGGGGGGGACCTCCGTGGCGACACTCATAGTACCAGAAAACGTGAACGAGCCGTCGCTGGTCCCCGTCGCTCTCTCGGCGATAACCGCGCTCCCTTGGAGGCTCTTGATCTCCTCGCTCGACTCGAAGGCAACAGGACACGGAGTGTGTAAACCTTGACGCGTTTGACACCGGCGGCGATGAAAGGCAAACGGGGCTCCGACGACGCGCTCCACAGCTTGCCAGAGACCCCGAGTGTTACCCCACGGAGAAGCCCGAGGCGCGCAGGGGCTGAGAGCAGCTAGCGAGACGCAGCCTCGGACTGTTGTGATCGAGGGGATGGAGCCTTCCTGCGCTACTTCCTCATATGTAAGAGGCTTCCTGCGTTTGAAACGAGCTCTGGGATTGGGCCATTGCGTCTCCTCGCATCCATTCCCAGCCCAGAAGCAAAAGCTGACACAAAGCCAGGAGGGGGGCAGGAGGAGAGAGAGACAGCGGAGAAATGCGTTCACTAAAGCGTGCATTCTTTCTTTGCGCACACAACTGGCCGTGGTCTTTTTTTTTATTTTTTCCTGCTATTAAGAAATGGCGACCATGTCACACGTGTCTAAATAGGGGCGTATGTGTAGGTTAGTGCACGTGCTTATTTCTTAATTGACAATTTGCCGTGCGAGTTGTTCAGCGCTAACTGGATAATTGGCTCCTCGTGTGCAGGTGTCCTGTATCTCATGTAGGCCTGTTGATGCATCAAGTACCATTCAATATATTAGGCCTACATATATATACGTATATACGTATATATATATAGGCCTATAGTGTACGAGTGTGGTCTTGGTGAACCTTAATACTGCCTGCAAGCTCGTGAAGACTAATAAGCAGGCGCCATGTTGGCAGATGCCAAGAACCTTACATTAGAGCTTAGCGACGCACACAGCTGGTGGACCGTCTGAGTCATAGCTGCACCACATGCCGGGGGCCCCCTGTTGATGAAGAAGAGAGGCTGGGAGGAAAGAAGCAAAACGGAGAAGAGAGAAGAGAGTAATTAGTGAAGACAAAAGTTCTGTTTGTCCACTCAGGTTTCCCAAAGAATGTGTGTTAAGCATGATTTCACTCTGACAAAATTGTATCCGCAGTTTTTTTTTTCATTAAACACAATATAGCAGCACGATTTCTAAATAATGTTATGTGATTACTATGCTTTTTCTGACAATCCTTGCTGACCTATTTAGCTACCATCTGTCTTGTCATTCATAGTCATAGAAGGTCTCCTTTTGTGCCCTACCCATGAATATCAACTTAGATTAGTAGGCTCTTAAAGAAAGGTAGGTCTACTCAGATAGTATACTTTTGATGAACCAATAAAGACAGTAAAACAAACCATTCATAACAAGGCAAAGCCAAGAATACGTGACAAATAGGCCTAGACAAAAAAAATGCATGTCTGAATTGACAAGGCTGGCATGTAGGCCTACACAGTGCTATTCCATACTATTATGTGGCTGTCACAAGCAGCCCCCAGATTGGATGTCAACCATCATGAATAGATTCTGACAGCATGTAGGATTCCCATTTTGATGAATAGTATTCAGTCCTTTTATATTAACACAGTGCAGCTCAACCAGTGTTACCGGGCTGGGATCTCACAGTCTTTTTATATTAACACAGTACTGCTCAACCGGTGTTACTGGACTAGATTGCTATAGCCTTCCAGACCGGACATCTCAGATGACAATACTTTGGAAATGTTTCCTATCTTTTCTGTGTGTGTGTGTGTGTGTGTGTGTGTGTGTGTGTGTGTGTAGTTTCGAGCCTAGGGGGTTGTGTTGTTAGATACATTCTTACCTCTTTGCATTGTCTGGAATCACATTTACTTTGTGACTTCTCATGTTTTTGTATCAAATGAAAGAAACACCGAACGCCGCAGTAATCAAACGGATCAATTTGAACATTATTCAAATATAGACGTAAAATATATATTTTTAAAGGCATTTGAAATATCACTCCTTGAGCACAGTGGCGTGTCCATGGAGCGACCTGGGGTGGCTGGTCTTGTCTCCAGGGCTCTACAGTGTGACCATTTCACTGAATTAAAATAAAATAGATCACGTTATTGGCTTTCACACACTTTTAAATTATGTGTGTGTGTGTGTGTGTGTGTGTGTGTGTGTGTGTGTGTGTGTGTGAGTCACCCCACCCCAGGCCACCCCAGTCATCATAGCCTGGACACGCCACTGCTGTGTGGTGATGATTAACGTTACTTACTGTGAGCGGCACCACGTTGCCACGGCAACGCAACACCACTCTGCCCAGCTCAGCCTCGGTAACATCTAAGACACGGATCAGTGTTTAGTTGGCTGAAATAGCTTTCAACTTTTCTTTCATCAGGTCGGTCGGAGACACCTCAACCACGATCTAATCATCTCAGAACAACTTTTAATTCGAAAATGTCGCGCTGTGGGCTAAAGTTAGCCGAAGCTAGCCAGCTAGCCAGCTCGTTGTCATAACGACCGTAACGTTTACGGAGACAGAAGAAGAATGCGTTCTCAAAAGCACAACGTCGGCGTCAATCCCGGAGGAATGTTTCTCACACCAATGGTAGACCAACCATCTTTTTTTAAATCTTTTAATATAAGATGCATATCTTAATGAGTTCAAAGGTCACCGGCCCCTGGATGATGATGATGATGATGATGATGATGATGATGATGATGATGAACACACGGAGCTCTCTCCTCTCCCCCAGGTCAACAGGTATAAACTACACCTCGCAGCGGTCAAGTCTCTAGTCCCAGACACACTGCAGAGGACAGCGAAGGCAAGTCATGAATCCTTATTTTATATTATTGATTGATTATATTGATCGTGTTATATGTGTGCTATGCTGTTGACAACTTCACAGGCAGACCCTCGATTATGTGAGCCTACAGTAGAAAGAGACACCAGCACCCTGCTGACAAGCAACTTCTCCAAAACAGGTGAAATCATATTGTTTTTGTATTATTATTATTATTATTGCAGAAACCACAAACATTGTATACGATCAGACATCAGCAGCTAAATTGTGCACGCAAAATGATATTAGAATTTAAATAAATCAAAACAAACTTTAAATAATTCACACATAATTTGTGTGAATTGCCGTTGTGTTTGCCTGACAATCCTTTCAGTAACCATGTGTACTCTGACGTGTCTCTTAAGCGTAGGCCTACTATTGAGATTTTCCAGATTGTTCACCCACGTCTCATCTGGGTCTTACCATGGCGTTCTCTCCCTAGACAGGCGGTCTGCATGCGACGGGAGCAGGCGAGATACATCCTCGGTGTGCCTACTGGCTGGTGATAGTTCAGACACGGTGTCCACTCTGTTACCTGCTGCTGAAGCTTCAGATGTCTATCCAGACCCCCGTGACAAACCCAGAAGGCCCACACAGAGTGCAGGCTACAGGAGTGATAACGGTCCCTTAAACCCTCCCAAACAAACGGGTAGGACCTGCTTGAGTCTGAGAGAGCAGAGTTGTATGGATATTGTTTATGACTTTTTCTTTTACCATACACTTTATTTTGACACTTTATTTGGTATGTTGAACGTGGCTGTTTACCCTCAGGTGATTGGGAAGATGTTGATGACGGTCCTTTACATGGGTTTCCTTCCCGTGAGGGTTCGGTGTCCAGCTCTGAGCGGATTGACCTGGACAGGTAACAATGACGACGTCCCTTTTATTTGTATAGTCTGAAATACTGCTTTCAACAGCAAAGGACATTTTCCGCTCCTGATAGCCGTTTTTTTAATAAGGCCAGTCAGTGTAGTTTTAATCATTTTACACACATAGCTTTCTAGTTCTGCTTAGTGCCACAAGGGGGCAGCAAAGCGCCTCATACCACCCCCATCTGTAGAATATTGTAGAATATACTCAACCATTAGGCTGGATTGGTATTGGCATTAGTTGCAAAACATAATTTTAATTATGAGTAAATGTCAAATATGACAGTATGTGTCTTAATGCTTACATTGATCAAATATATTGTATCTGCTTGCCCAGGCGCTGTCTGGACCGCTGGCCACAGTTGGGCTCTGTGGACGGGCTGCGTCTGCTCAACCTGCAGCACAACCGGATCACCAGGATCCAGCACGTTGCACATCTCCAGCGGCTGGTGCTCCTGGATCTTTACCACAACCACATCTCTGACATGGCGGGCATCGAAGCGCTGCCGTCTCTTAGGGTGCTCATGCTGGGCCAGAACAGGTTGGTTTCCTGTGACAGGACTGACCGACTGACCAGTGTGTTTGAATTAGATTTTGTTTTGGTGATTTTTTGAATGTGATGTTTGTTGTTGTAATGGTTACACTGATATTCCTAAAGGCATGCTTCTAGTTTGTTCCGGGCTCTAAACTGTGGCATTTGACATTAGACCTCACTGTCCCTTTCAAAGTAAACAATACCACAGATTTAGGTTGCCGTTGGCATGCCCAAGAGGGATGGTAAGCTTACATCCTCCGGAGTGTAATGGAAGCCCGTGTGGGTGAACAAGAAGCTACTGTAAGTAAGGGCCAACCTCACCCCGAGAAAAAAAAACAGACTGCCTTCTCTCTCCCAATGCCCTCGTATTCCTACCACTGGGCTTCCTGCCTGCCGTTTAAATGGCAGACATTGTGTAACGTTGTATTTCTCCAGTAACCTTATACATTATAGTGTAAGATGTAATCACATTAACTTCATGGGTCTATGAGCAACAGGGAATCCATGTTTATATTGAGCGTCAAGACAGGAAATACAATTCTCCATGATGGAATTCAGATGTGCGTGGGTATGCGGCGTGGTTTCCGCTGATCACATTTGAAAAACGCGGTAGATGGTATAACATGTAATGTGATTAAAGAACAATCACTTTTTTTTTTAACGGCAAGGAGATTGATAACTTCACGTTTTTTCTTTTCAGAATCCATAAAATGTGTTGTCTGGAAAACCTGTCCAAACTAGAAGTTCTGGATCTGCACGCCAATCAGGTATTCCCAGCTCAGATCAGAGCGAGCTGATTTAGTGTTCTTCTGCATACCTTCCGCCTACAGCATGTGTGTATTTAGTGCTGCTAAATCAGTTGGCCATACTGCATCTAGGAGGCTGTGATATCTAGCTGTGAGGTTCAGCGAGAGGGAATTGGCTCCCTCTCTTGCCTTTCACACCCACACTCTCAGTAACTTGTGGCTGGCCATGCCAGATTAAGGCTGTTGGCATTGCATGCTGCTCCTTCACTTTTTTAGCTTCTATTAATGTTATGACACCGTTTACATCGTCGCCCGCATCACCTGTAAGGGACGTCAAAAATGTAATCTGTTGCTTTCATTGAAGGTGTTGAGGTTCTTATAACTGAGCTAGTTCTAACTTCTAATGCCTAGCTATAACTTGTAACGCCAGGAGTGGATTCCAGTGTCTACTCTGAATTAGTATCTTAAACAGTGTGCCGTGTGAGTATTATGAATTAGAATGAAGTCCAAACCCCCAGTGTAAGATGTTTCCCCTATAGTTTCCATAGAAGACACAAGATGCCCAGCACAGAGAAAATGAAAACATTCCTTTGTTGTTGACTTGGTATTTTCACCTCCTAGAAATGGGAAATAGAATCAAAAAGGACATTCATTTAGTGGTATTAGCGGCCTGCCAGCTCCCCGCCTACACCTCTCCTCAGAGAGCTGTTCTCCTGGACCCCGGTCAGGCTCGCTTCCTTTCTGATGTTGGCTGCTCTTCGCAACCGTGTGCTGGAATCCACTTACTGCACCGTGACTGCACTGTGGCCTGCATGTGTCACCACAGCCAGGCTGCTTGGCATCCATTGTTAACTAGAACGCACAGTCCCCACTGACCTGTGTGTGTGTGTCTGTCTGTATGTGTGATTTTGTATGCGTCCTGTCCCATTCATCATCCATCCATATAATTAATCATATTAAGCACCATATGAGATCACCTCTTTTTAAATGATGACTCGCCCCAGTGAGGTGGGTACGGTGCCGTTTTGCTGATTTATTAATATTTTTTATATCTAGTAAACTTTCCATCAACAATATTATGTTATTTTGTTTTTACAATGACCCACCAAAATCCATGGCATCTCAGGTAAAATGAGAACACGTCACCATAGATTTATTCAGTAAACTATGCGGTAACTTTTTCATGAAAGTAATTCTAAAGCTATCTATCTATATCCAATCTTATGAGCTATTATAGCTCATAACTCTTTGTCTTGTGTAGTCATTGACCTGTTGTTTACTGTTACAGCATGTTGCCACGGCAACATGACAACCAACAGTGCGTGAAGTATCAATGCCTTCAGCGGCACTACGTTGACTATAAATTAGGCTTCAGGCATTTGCTTTTGTCAGGGAGATGAATGTGTAGCAATAGGACCTGTTCTGGTAAAACCCATGCATGTTGTTCTTCCCACAATGCACTGCAATTCTCAAAGCCTCGGATTAATTAAATTGTAATCCACATAAACATATTTTGGATACCTGACCTGCACCAACACAAAGCACCGAGACAGGGTTTTGCGACACAGGATCCTGAAATATTTTCAAATTAGATTATCCAATTTGTTTTGGTGAGAGACGGGCGGCAGAATGACGCAGATAATATTTCTGTTTGGTGACTGAGATTCAAGGTTTGGTATCCACACTTTATTTACCCAACGAGTGGTTGGCAGAGCGAACAGGCTCTTTTTCAGTCACAGCCTGTTTCATATTCATGTAGCTGGAGACACTGGATCCTAACAACTGCATGTTGCATCATACATCCTTGATGCACGGGGGCCGTCTTGTGTAGGAGTGGGTGCTCACTGCAGTTTAGATGAAGGGCACCACTTGGTACTGGGCCAGCCTGTTGTATCTTCTGCGTTCGTGTGCAGAGCAGGTGGGAAGAATATGGATAGTTTCCTGGCACAGTGACACCCACCCACCAGCAATGACTCTCACTGAAGCCCGGTTACGCTATGTTTCATCCATCAACAGCCAACATTAAGGAGGCATATATTACAAAAGAAGGCTGTTTGGAAGGCTGTGGATTGGACATAACACATCATTTTTTTTTTTTGTCGGTGAGATGTGTTGGTATACTATCTGTATCTCAAACTTACTGAAACGAAAGGAGGAGATGGTTTTTAGTTTTAACATAATGTCTTCTCACTATGACAGGTTGGCAATAACAGTTTTGGTTTTCCTCATGACTGACTGTTTACCAATGCATGTTTTACTCTCAGTAACCTTTTCAGTTCTTTATTTAACATGTTTTCCAATATAAGCTGCCTGATTGTGATTGCCTGTTTTGTGTCCAGATCACCAGGATAGGTAACGTATCCCACCTGGGCAAGCTGCGTGTTTTAAACCTGGCAGGAAATGACATCATCCGTGTGGAGAACCTGCGTGGTCTGGACTCCCTGACTGAACTCAACCTTCAACGCAACTGCATCTCCTCCGTGGTGAGGGTTCCTGATGTCTCAATTATTCACAGGTTTCCATTTTACCTCGATTATACATGAAATACATGTATAACAACTTTAGTTTTTAATACTCTGGTTCCTAGTAATGCAGTAATCATTTTCAACAATGTATGGAGGGACAGCAATGTATTATGTAACATGACCGGGTGAGAGGATGATTTCACATGTAGGTACCTGATGAACATTGGGGAACCACAACCTAGATGCTATTGCAGGCTGCGCTCCTGAGGACTATGTGTGTGTGTGTGTGTGTGTGTATATATATGGAGGCAGCTGGACTGTGTCTGACCTGTTAGGGTTCATGTTAATGCGCTGTACAGATGTAAAGGACCTGGAGCTCAGGGCTGCGTTGATTTAAATCTGGCCCCGGATCGTAAACACTTCAGCTGGCCTGTCGTCCGTAATGGCCCAGGGTGACGCTCTGCTCTGGGGGATGTAGTAACTCCCGTATGCACCCACATGACCTGATGATGCCAATCCTCATGATAATCCCTTTAACTTTTGCACACACACACACACACACACATACACACACACACACACACACACACACACACACAGCTTGCGTGGTGCCGATATGTAAATGGTGGTGGAATTGTTTTGGTTCTCCTTACCCAGTGAGAGGTATCTTAATATCCTCAATTACTCTCTCTGGAGCGGAATATTCAGCAAAAACAACGTCCACGAACCCGTGTCTATAGTGTAACAACATCCACGAACCCGTGTCTATAGTGTACTATTAGAGACCGAGTCTAAACAGGCCGCTTCTTGTTCGTATTCCTAAACGCTGTCCCGCCTCCACAATCAAACTGCAGTTTAACCCGGGTACCTCGCTGACTGTAACCACCCTCTCCAGCGCCTTGCTGGAGACACATTCGTACATGTACGTGTAATTATGGGATGTAAGGTTTAATGTGCTGCGGAGGGTGAAAAGGGAGGCCTACATCTCAGCACTTTGTCGTTGGAGGTGTTCGGTGCCAGCGAGGCACACAAGTAAACACACACTTCTCCGGCTGGCGCTGTTTTATAAATCCCCAAGGGGGATCGTTTCTGGACCGAAAAATAAATGCACGCTTCGTTATTTTAAGACCGGTCATCATCGTGTGTCTACGTCCAGACTTAAGTTTTCCATTTTCTGGAATTATGACTAAGTGGGGTGCAGTTATACAGTATGTGCAGCCGGTGACGTCTTGCGTACACTACAGCAGATTGTATGCCAGCTTAATCCCCTGTGTCCACCAGCATGGTGAAAGTGCAGCGTCTCTACCTGATCTTTGAAGAGCCCCAGCCCCTCCACTGGAGCACATGTGTTTATCTTGGCTCTCCGCAGGACTCTCCTGTTGAAGGAGCTGTTGCGTGCAGTAGCCTAGGTGCTGCTGTCTGTTGGGATTAATGGCCATGCCAGAGCAAAGTATCAGTGTGAAAAATGATCACAGGCAAGCTGTCAGTGTCACAAAGTTCACAAACACGTTATGGTGATCAGCAGTGCACACCTCACACACACAAATTCACGTATACACACACACACACACACACACACACACCATTGGCATAGTGCACGGCGCACGGTAATGCAAGCATGTGCATACACATTCAGGATTCACATGGCCGATGGGTTTCTATCGATTCTCCTGTTGTTGTTGTTGTTGTTGTTAAAAGGTCAACAACATCACCGGTTGTTTTGTGTTATGCAGCAGATGATCCGTGGGATGACATCACTCTGTCGGAGACAATAATGCTATTTTTAGACTCAGACAGCTGTTAACAGAGAGACGGCAGTCATGCAAAGACAAGAGACTCCCACAGACAGGTGGAGGAGCGCCTTCTGCTCCTCCTCAAGGCGTGCTTCAGCATGACAGAGCTCACCTGGGGCGCAGGTCTTCAAACCACCGTTTATTTTAGTTTGGATGATTAATCTCGGTGATATGTTGCTGTATTCCCTACGGTACATGTTCCTATGAACGTAGTACCCTGTGATGTAGGCCTGTATTCAGATAGCCTAACGTGACTTGGCGGGATGTCTCTGGCTTTATAGCACTGCCCCTGTTGTCCAATCAGAGCTAATCAGAGTGCCAGAGAGGGAGGGGCCGGAGGGAACAAGCCCTGGCCTGACCGTGGTCTCAATCATAATGATACTCATGTGCCCACATGTAACTACTCTTATTGTTTGAGTGGCCGCTGGTTTAGACTCCACTCAGCACCACTGTTTGAACAAAAGCACACTTGTTACTCTACTCAATACAAATATCAGGAGAATAATAACCTTCATAATCATAATATCTAATAATGTAATCACAAATCCTAATTCAAAACACAGTGGACAGCGTTTTAAGCAGTGGTGTGCTTCACCTTGGTAGAGAAGAAACAGTGAGGTCTATTAACTCACAACAGAAACACGTATGATGGTGTGGGAGGAGACTTTAGCATTTGAGCGGTTAGGCTGCATTCCATGTGTGTTACGCCTTAAGGTGCAAATGTACCGTACTCACTGCTTGCCTCCCTCCTGCCTCCCTGCTGCCTGCCTGCCTGTCTGCCTGCCTGCCTGTCTGCCTGCCTGCCTGCCTGTTTGCCCATCAGGCTGCCTGTCTCTGTTAATTTGTTTTGGTGTCATCCACCTTAGCTGGTTCCTAAACAGCCACTGTCTCTGATCTCTGGGTTGGCTTGTAATCTGAAGTTGTAAAAACGTCTATTTGACATGAGCTGGCTGTGATCATAATGGTTTAATAGTAACGCTAATCATGGCCTCAATTCATTCATTTACAGCGGACTAGTGGAAAAGAGTCTGACGTGTATTCACATTAGGCATGAGGAGAATATTTGACTCTTTACTGATTGTGGGATGTTTAGATAAGTAGATAAGTAGCTATTTTAGACATTTTGCAGATGAAAATTAGCTTTGATGCCATGTCAATGCTAGTGTGAGGTTCAAGTCATTTGACTTCCTCTTCACTGTGGCGAGGAGGAAGTCAGCCTTTTCTTGGCGGTGTGACGGCAATATGTGCTGACACTCTAACGCTGTTCCTTAAAACACTTCTCTTGGGTCTCACCACGCACAATCCTGACCACACACACACACACACAACACACGCACACACACACGGACACACACACACGGACACACGGACACACACACATACATGGACACACGCACACGGACACACGCACACACACACTTGTGCCCTGCCCTGCTGTCTTGGCTGTCATCTCATTAGCTGGTGTTGCTGGTTGTCTGTGGGGCTCAGCTTGTGGGCCAGCTGCCTCTCGTTAGGCCATCGATTTGATGAAACTGATGCAGACTGATCTGATCCAGACTCACACAAAATACATTTTGAAAATCAATTTTTTCCCCCTCCGTTTAAAAAAAACAAACCCTAACCCTAACCCTGTCCACACCAACAGTGTTATAGAAAACGATTTAAAACGCTCACATAAGCATGCCAGGCCAGTAGGTGGCGATGAATGTCAAACACCACAGAAGAACATTAGGAGAACATACCTTACATAATATATAATATATGTCATTAATTGATTACTTTATGTATAATATTTGGGTAATACCTAACAGTACTAGCCACACGTAAACACACCGGTATTGTCCGCCATTGTTTGTAGGTTTCTGGCGCACGCTCACTGTGTGAAACAACAGTACCCATGTGTAAATCAGGGTCATGATGTCATCGCTTCACCGGTTCATACGAATACACAGAAAACAGAGTTTAGAAAAATCTCCACCCGGGAAGGAGCTTTTCAAAAGCTTCGTTTTCAGAAAACGCAGAGAACATACGACGTTTTTAGAAATACCCATATATACGTGTGGAGGAGGCCTGGTGCTGCACCATATTCCTTATTCCTTGCCTGAACGATGCAGATCCCCAAGTCCCAATTACTACTGCCTTTTGTTCTTTTCCGTGACTAGCTAGCTAAGTAGCTAGCTGCTGTGTGTGTGTGTGTGTGTGTGTGTGTGTGCATCTACAGTGAGCCTGTGAGTCTCCTGCAGCAGCAATTCTCTGCATTAGCGCAGCACACAGCTCTCTCTCTCCCTCTCCCTCTCCCTCTCTCCCTCCCTAGACATTCCAGTTTTGGTTTTGGGGGTGTTTGCATGCAGGCATGCGCCAGTAGAGAACAACAGCAAAGGAGTAAGCCTAGGGTTTGCGGTGGGGGGGGGAGGAGAGAGAAAAAGAGGCA
>OOFB01025948.1:0-10109 GCA_900323305.1 Trachyrincus murrayi
AGTTACGTTTTGTAGTGTACATAATAATGCACACGAGTCATAATATACACACCATGTCTTACAGTATTGAACTACTACTTGGGTGTTTTCAAGATGGACTGATTGATGTTCCTACCCGGTCGGACAGGTCCGGGTTGGCCTTGATGCTGCAGAGGTAGGTGACCACATCCACGTTGCCATAGCGAGACGCCACATGCAGTGCCGTCTCCCCGCTCTGCATGGAGAGCAACAGAGGACAATTAGACCTGGAACTGCACATGCACTTTGTCGCGTCTTGTTTCAGGGAGCGTCAACAAATGCCTAGCGATCGTTGTAGTTAGGGACCGTCTAGACGGGTTACTTGCATTGGGAAAATAGCATGGGCCACATGAAAAAACAACAACCAAAATGGGAAATGGTTCATATTCAGTAGGAAGAATGGCAAGCTGATGGTGATTCAAATGATTTAGCAAGTCATGATTTTTTTTGAGGCATGATTCGGTTCATCATTTAGAACTTGTACTCTGAAGACTCCAAATACTTGCTGACACAAGCATGTGCTTAGACACACGCACACACTTAAATTGTGTCCCTAAATTGAGTCCATGTGCTAATTGTAATCCAGGAGGAGGCTTGCCTCAACACCTGCTGTATTTACTCTCCATCGGGGGGGGGGGGTCGTAGGCAACGGGGCTAACTGGACACATTCCAACCGCGCTCCAGGATATTAGCTGACCAATCATGTTTTACACCCAAGGCCCAACCAGCACACACCCATGCAGTTTAACCCACATGATGGCACACACACACACACACACACACACACACACACACACACACACACACACACACACACACACACACACACACACACACACACACACACACACACACACACACACACACACACCCTTATTCAGCAAGACTTGTTTCTATGGCAACAGCAAGAAAAATGCCATTGTTAATGATGTTCTCCATGTTATTGCTGTGTGTGTGCTGTGTGTGTATATGTATGTCTATGTATACACTTGCCTGTGTAGGTTAATGTGTGTGCGTTTCTTAGTCAGTATGCGAGTCACGAGTGATTCAAAAATCCATGTCCAAGACTTGGTTGGTTTGATGGGATGGGTGGTGTGTGTGTGTGTGTGTGTGTGTGTGTGTGTGTGTGTGTGTGTGTGTGTGTGTGTGTGTGTGTGTGTGTGTGTGTGTTTGAAAGATGCTGATGCAGGAATGTGTGATGACTGAAATTACTTGATGAGCAAAATGTGTATGTGTGAAGCAAGAGAGAGAGAGAGATGAGGGATGAGTGTGTGAGAGAGAGAGAGAGAGAGAAGAGAGTGAAAGAGAGAGAGATAGAGACAGAGAGAAGAGAGAGAGAGAGAGATATACAGAGACACAGAGATACAGAGAGAGAGAGAGAGAGAGAGAGAAGAGAGACAGAGACAGATAGAGACTCACCTTATCTTGGACGTCCAGTGGACACTTGTTTTCATGGAGGAATCTCAGGGTCCCCACGTGTCCGTGTCTGGCTGCGTAATAGACAGCGTTGGTCCCGCTCTGTGAAGGGTTGCAATGCAAAGCCAAGCGTTGGGATTTATCAATGACCTCGCACGCCGCTCCTATCTTCTGGCTGCAGACACAACCCAGGAGCCTCCACTTTGTAAATATCACTCACACATACACACACCCAAAACACTTCATGGGCACACTTGGCTTCAGAAGAACCGGCCTCTCGTATCAGAGCTGAATTAGCATCTTTTTCATGGGGCTTAAGCCTGGAATTAATGAGCATCCTGCAGCCAAAGGAGTTGAAGGAATTTTAAATGCAAGGAAGTCTCATTTATTTTGCCAATATATAATATAATATAGGCTATAATAATATGCAAGCAAATGCAAGGAACTCAATATAATATAGCATAATATATTATAATTACCTCTGTAAGCTCCATTTAAAGAAGGCATCAGGTGCATATGATATTAAATGACATTTATAATACGCATGATAAGGAACTGTCTGGAGAAAAGATACCCTCTGAGGATCATTAATCATCCAGACACACAAACATATAGAAACGCATCTGCTGAACAATATGCTAATTAGGCTGGTAAGTGATGAGCCGTTAATCTCAATGTCTGCGTTCTGAATTAAGTGATTTTTCAACGTCGATCGACATAAAAGACAAATCTTGCGGGATTCTATTAAAACGATTGGAAATGTATAGGAAACAAATTCAATAGCCTATCCCCACATTGTCATGAGGGTATGCAGAGTGCACAAGCACATGTATTGGATTGTCCAGCCGCGGGTAGCAGTGTGAGTGCTTATCAATCTCCTCCTTGTGGTGATTAATCAAAGCTGCGAAGCCGTTTGGTCGCTAGTCGGACAGGAGCTGTAAAGGGCTGTATTTCATGGTTCATGGAGCCGTGGATGGAGCAGTTTTATTATGTGTGCCCTACCCGAGGCCTTGCGTTGCCCCATCAGGGACGAAGAGGAGTGAGTTAGCTCGGGTGAGTTAGTACCTTATCATTGGCCTTGATCTCCGCTCCTTTCGCCATCAAGACCTCGATGATCTGGATGTTCCCGCCTCCCGCCGCGATCAGCAGGGGAGGGGTCCCGTGCTGTAGCGAGCGCACACGCACACACGCACACACACACACACACACACAAATATTACTGTTAAGATTGAGTGAAAACAGCATTGAACTGACGGTGTGTGGTAGTAGTGGATGAGAGAGACAGACAGAGAGAGAGAGAGACGTCGACAGGACGACACGGAGGGAGACAGAATGAGACGGATGGAGGAATAGAAGTACAATGAGGGTGGTGGGTCTGTGTCTATATATAAACTGGGACATAACTCAACTTAGACACGGAGGACATTTTTTGTTAGATCTTATTCCTTTATAATCCATTAACATTCCTCACCATCTCTCTCAGGCTCTCGCCCGTCTCTCTCCATCGTCCTCTCAGATTTTCCTCTCTCTACCTTTCGCTTTGCCCTCTTGTTCACACTCGCCTCTTGTCTCCCCCTTTCTGTACTTCCTTGACTCTCTCTCCCTCTCTTCCTCCACACTCCGCTGAGCTTGTTACCATGTCTCTACACCCCCCCTCTCCTCTCCCCTCCCCTCCCCCTCCCGCGGGTTTTGTCAGCAGACGGCATCCCCCCTCCTGTCAGAGAGGAACACGGAGAAACCAGAGGAATGTCTCCCAGCTCGACGCCGTCTCCATTCAGCAGCACTGAAGTATGAATGCCAAAGCAAAGCAAAGTTCATCCGAACTATTTTTTATAACAACACACTTATGTATACACAGCGTGCCGGGTGCGAATACCTGGTCTCAATAGGGTTTAAAATACCCTTGGATATCTTAGCAACAAGCTTGAGGAGATTCTGATGACTTCAGGTCTCTCAGACTGGCTCCTACTTAAATAGCTGCAGGCGGTTTTACCTACAGACTGCTACAACAAGGCATGGAGTTAATTACACAAGATCCAGCTACAGGGAACTCCCACTGTAATCTGCTCCACGCTGACCTCTGTTTAAACCCTGAGGATGGGGGGGGCATGGTGTTATGTAGCTAGAACCTAGACATAGACACAGATCCCCGCTAACAGGGCACCTGGTAGGCTGTTTTCTATGTTAACACCAAGCCAAGCCTGATGAGAAGATATTACATGTGGAAAAAGCAGCAGTGCTTTTCATCTATTAATGCGGACAAGGTGAGAAGCTTCTGATCTGGTGGTAATGTAACCGTGCTGATTATTCAGTGTGGTGATATCTGTGTGAGTCAGTGTGTGTGTGTGTCATGATGATGATCTCTGCGTGTGTGTGTGTGTGTGTGTGTGTGTGTGTTTCACCTTGTTAGGTTGGTTCACGTCATAGCTCGTCAGTGAACCCAGCAGGTGCTGAAGGCCCGGCACGTTGTCATCATTAATGGCATGGATGATGGCCTTCATTACAAAGGAGTCTTCCTCATCCTGTTTGGGACGGGCATATCATAATGGCCTATTTATGGAGAAGTCAAACCGAGTGCTTCTTATTTAAGTATTACGGCTGAAGGATTTTTATAATTCTGTCCCCAGACAGCCTTTCTGACTCACAATCTGTCTCACAGTTTCAAGCAGTTAGGCAGTAATGCACACGCACACACACACACACACACACACACACACACACACACACAATACAAAACATTACAAAAATAAAACAACATTTTTTATTCTGGTCGGCAAGAGAATATAAGGCAAACATGGAGTTTTTGTGTGTGCAGTGAATCGGCTTGAATCTTTTTGAGGAGACAGCTCTAATATCTCCCGGACGCTTCACTGCACACAGCCATGGGAAGAGAAGAATGGTTGGAAGAACACACACACAAGAAAGAGAGAGAGAGAGACAGAGAGAGAGAGAGAGAGAGAGAGAGAGAGAGAGAGAGAGAGAGAGAGAATATAGAAGAGAAGGAGACAGGGCTGATGTAGCCCACATGTTCAGCGTTGTGCTACAAGCCAACAGCCGTCTGCAACCTAATTCAGTGAACCCCAGTTAAATACATTCATTACATCATTTACTGTATCGCTGTTAGCCATGCCCGGGCCTTACCAGTGTGTCGTCGCTGCGGGCCACGCTGATATTACTTCGGGACAGAAAGGACCGGGACAGGCGGTTACACAAAGAGATGAGGCGCACTGATTGCTGGAAGAAACGTGAAGAAACACTGGCGTAAAACGACAGCTGGTTTACAGTTCACGTCACGTTGCGGGTTAAAAGTCTGTTGAAACCGTGCATTCGTTCTGCCGTGCTCCCCGACCCCCCCTTCGAGCTTCAGGGAGGTGGTCTCACCTTCCATTTCCTTCGGGCGGCGAACTTCTTAAACTTCTCCATGTTTACCGCGGACTCCTTGCGGCTGAGCGCTTGCTGGGTGTCTTTCGGCTGCCGTGACAACAGAACAGGACACGTTTCTGGTGATTGGTCGGGAATTAACTGGCCCGTTTAGAAGCACGACCAATAAGATATAACGTGCAATATAGGTCGACCTATAGGGAAGACTTGGTGACGTCGAAGCCACGTAATTCAACGTTGCAATGATGTTTGAGAACGTGCTGAACATGTTTGTGCATCATCAATTTAATATCTGAATATATCTAGCACAGTGATCCAAGATGAAGTCTATTAAATCCAAACCTTAATCCAGGGATGCAGAAGGCTGTCCTTAATGGTCATCCTCTTCCTGTAAAACAGGAGCCGCACAGTAAAGATGAGAACATGCTTTGGTATCGTTCATTTAATCACTTCTCAATGTTTACAGCTGGATGTCTCAGGCAACGCCTGCCATTTGTGAATATATAATAATAATAACAATAATAATAATTATGCATACTATATATAAGCAAATCTACAGTTCAACATTAGTTGTTTTTTTTAAATTACTTTTGTGCAAACCCCCAGAACAAACCAGACCAAACCATCTGAGGAGTTAGCACAACTGAGAACCACCAGCGACCAAAAGAATATATAATTAAAATGACATTAGGCATTATGTTTTTTATGTGTGTGTCTGACATCACATGCTATAATACTATAACAGACCAGACCAGACCTAAACCCCGGTCTGATTAGTGTCTATCTTATCATCAGCTGAATGTAGTGCTGGTGCCGTAGTGCTTAAGGCCAACGAGGCTAAAGTGAGTATCAGTGCACAGTATTCACTTCAAGGTCACCGCCACGGTCACACTGCTCTTCTGGTGGGATTATCCTGAATTACTTTTGGTCAATAGTGTCTGCTCATAACGGGGATCAATAGAGAATCAGCTTGTACATCTGTGCGTTGTACATCTCGTGCGCCTTTAGTGTCGCCGATCATCGTAACCTTCGCTGTGAAAGGTATGAAAATGACAAGGCGTGACGCTAGCTTTACTGAGCTACTCAGCATTCCAGCCTATTAATGGCATGCGTACGATTTTGTCAACTTCAAGATGGGGCATGCCCTGTCTGGCCCTCTCTGGCCTGTTTCAGTATATATTTATCTCTTTTCACTGTGAGTGTGATACATAAATAAATTAGATTCAGACAGACAGACAGAAATACACATGATGATATATACATAGCACAAAAAGTCCAAAAAAAAAAAGAACAGCGTCTGAGGCTGTGTGGGCGGACGGGGAGCAGCGGACGCCTACTTTGGGTCTTTGATGAGGAGCCGTGCGATGAAGTCTTTGGCCAGGATGCTGGTACTGCTGAAGAACTCGTCATCGAAGGTGTAGTCCACGGCCGACACGTTGGCCAGCGTCTCCTGCTTGTTGTCACCCAGGAAGGGGGACGCCCCACTCAGACTGGGGGAGATGGGGGGAAACGACCAGGTTAGCTGGATAATCGGCGGTTAGTCAAATATCGACGTCAATGTTAAAAACGGGTTTCACTCGAAACCCGTCTCACAGCCCCGTCTCACCGACGCGGTCGGCTCTCCCTTTGTCTCTCTTTGAGTTTCGGAGTCAAAACATCAAGGGAATTAATTGCGTTTTGAGGCAGCAGTCAATTTCGATATGGGCTGCGTTGATTGGGCCCGGGCCCTGAGAACCGACGCTCGGAGAGTCAGCTCTTAATGACTTGCAAGCTGATTATAGGGCTCGCTATCGCTGGGGCCTGATTAGCCGAGACGCGCTATCAAGCTAAGGAGTTTGTAACTCAAACACGAGCCTGGGAAACACAGCCGGGCGGCTCTCGGCCCACTTCACTACACTGGCAGCAGATCTATTGAGATATCATAGAAAATAAATGACTGGGGTACTTTACTATGAGAAGTGATGAAGGGTAAGCCCCTTTAAACACACAATCATTGTAAACCAATGTCATACAGCGCACACACACACACACGCGCACACGCACACACACACACACACACACAGCTTCAAGCAGAGGACGTTTAATGAATGAGTAAGCTAACTATAACGGTGAATGAGTAGCTAACCACATTTTTATGTGATTATCATCAGGTGATATAAAGTGGACTGGATCACAAGGAAGCACTTTATTACTAATGATGAGAACCCTGGTCTAAATAAATCAGAATATATTGGAATCCAATTGATACATCAGGTTATAATACACTAAGTCTATTATAAATGATTAAAAGGTACCGCTCGCTTGTGCTCTACAGTCTCAGCCCGGTGTGGGTACTGTGTACCTATTTGGTGACGTTTAGTATGAATTTATTTGCCACAAAGATAAATATATAAATTGTACAATATACAAGGACTAACACACTGCGGGGAAGTATTGGTGTCAAGGCTACGTGAGTTATGTGTATTATTCGCCTGTTAGCTTTACCAACTAGTAATGTAGTAGCTAGTGTTTAGAACCAAGATGGCCGCTAGGTAATTAAGGCCCATTGCCATGCCAACCGTTCCCGGCGGTGGTCAAAGTCAACTGTATGTCAGGTGCAATTACTAATTTATCGACTTAATGGTATGTGGCTGTTTGTAACAAACAAGCAATCACAGCAGGTTCTGCCAGAGCAAGGCTGTGAACATTTTCTCTTTGAAATACGTCTACGTCTATTTTCTTTAATACACGCAGTTCTTTATACAGTATATGTATTAAGTCTGCAATTTGCACACTTTATCTGGTCAACTTTTTTCAAGTCAACAAAACTGTTTTGTGACACTTTTTTTTGTTGCTGTATTCTAGATGCCATACTTTAAAATAAAAATTCTTTCCTCCGGGGTTCATTCATCACCATAGCATTATGCAAGCTTGCCAGGCTGTAGCAGAGCAGGTACAGGGATGGTTATAGACATATCAAGGCCTATTCTTCACCTCGCCAGACTGAAGGCCTGATAACTGTGTGGGTGGACAGCATGGTATGAGTATGTCTTAAAAGTGTGTAATGGTGTGTGTGAGACCAGTTGCGTGTACACATGCACTGAATCGCTTTATTTATTTCTTGTAATTGTGGCAGAACTCTATGTTTACTCTATTTTTGTTTTTCCTGAAGTGTGTGTCAGGAATTGAATTGAATTGAAAAGTAAACAAATATTTTAAGAACTTTGAGTAAAGTCACATTCTGATTAAGTAATTGCATAGTTTGTGAGTGATTTAGTGCCAATTGTATAAAAATAAATCAGAATTCTGAACTTAAATCACAATTGGAACTGAGTTTATGCGATAAGAACTGCGAAAAAGCGAACACATTGAAAGAAGAATAACGAAAGACGGCAACAGAAGTGTTCCATTATGTCATCGTGTCTGATGGTTATTACATAATTCATGCTGATCATCGGTGTGTCCTTCAGCTCCACGGCTCCCAGAGTGGCCCCAGCGAGAAGCCATTAACCCCTCCTTTACTGCCTCATAAAAGGTCCACAGATAGATAGGTGTCAGATGGTGGTTCGATGTGCTAGTGGGTGGTCTGACTCCCTGGGGCTGGGTGTGTCATAACACAGAACATACATGGAATCCATGTAATCTATGTACTTACAGTATGTAGGTTATCACCCCGACGCTCCTGGGAGGGAGGGAGGGAGGGAGGAAAGAGAGAGACAGAGAGAGAGAGAAAATGTAATGAGCCCACCTATTTCCACAGACTCAAACTGTTTCCAGGAATTCATTGTTGAATCTCTCTCTATTTATAAACGATACATTGACTTGATGACAGCAGGGGCCAGAGAAAGAAGTGAGATTTTAAATATTGTGTTCCTGGTTTAATCGGTGTGTGTGTGTGTGTGTGTGTGTGTGTAGACACACTCACCACATGTCTGCCTCCAAGCCCAGTGGCTCATAGTTGACCACCTCCGGTGCTGGAAGGCAAATACACACACAACCATGTCACTGGTTATCATAATACACGTATTACATTTGTACATTTTAACGGATGAACAGGAGGCTACCAGCTTGGATTCCCCATGCAATTTAATAATTCATTATTAATTAATTAATTTATATTGCATCTTTTCACGCTATTCTTTTCCACGGAGGGGTGAGAAATGCAGTGTTACAAAATTAATTGTTCAGACGTTGAGTTAACTTCTTACATGCTAAAAGGAAGCATCAACCATAGGGTCTGAGTTAAAAAAACAAAAGCATGCTTTTCTGGATTCTATCGTTTGTGGAGGCTCCTCCTCCTGACAGTAGCCAGGCCTTCTGCTGAAACCAGGGTCTGGGCCCCTGGCCATGTGGTGCTCTCTCTACCACATGGCCAGGGGCCCAGACACACTCGTATTTAGAGAGAGCACCGTCACTCAGGAACTGGCAGAGCTACTGGGTCCCCTGGCAAACTGGGGACCTGAGAGAGTGTGTGTGTGTGTGGGTGGGTGTCTGCGCGCGCGTGCGTGTATGTGTATGTGTATGTGTATGTGTGTGTGTGTGTGTGTGTGTGTGCGTGTATTGGCAAGGGAGCGAGAACAGTTTTCCAATAATCAAGTCTATTATCATGCCTGTCTCACTCACCAAGTCCCCATGGTCTGGTTTGGCAGCTAAACACACAGTACAGCACCCTAGGGGGCCACACCATGTTTACGTATATACACATACACACAGACATGCTGTAGGTGTATGTGTAAATTAGCTGTTAATATTATTGTGCATATTTATAGTCCATGTGCATGTACTGTGAGGTATGTTTGTGTGGTATTGCTTCGGGCGGGCGGGCAGGATAATCTAATGGTTAGGGTGTCGCCGAAGGTGTCTGGGTTCCAACCCTGATTGACACTTTATTTGTAGGCATCCTTTGAGCAAGACAACCTTTTGACAGCTTAAGGCCAAACAGGAAACCATTAAACAAACTCACCTACAAACTCTGGGGTGCCAAATATGTTTTTGAAATCGTTGCCAAAATCAATCTTGTGCGCCAAGCCAAAGTCGATTAGCTTAATTCGTGGATGAGGCACGGTCCTGTTTAGCAGCATGATGTTCTCAGGCTAGGGAGAGAGACAGTCAGACACACACAGAGAGAGAGAGAGAGAGAGAGAGAGAGAGAGAGAGAGAGAGAGAGAGAGAGAGAGAGACAGAGAGAGACACACACACACACACACACACACACACACACACACACACACACACACACACAACGACATTAGGAAACAATTTAAATATAGATTGTTGTTTTCCATGCTGATATTTCCCGTCGATATTCGCCAGCG
>OOFB01025958.1:1827-20912 GCA_900323305.1 Trachyrincus murrayi
CAGCTTCAGTAAGCCACGCCCCTAGATGATGAACGTTCTATGATATCCACACACACACACACACACCGACCAACCAAGCTATTTAACACACACACCAAAAATACTCACACACACACACCCATTACCCCTGGTGCGTAGTTCCTAGGGACGTAACCACAGTTACAGGAAGCAAGTTGCCTTTGAGTTTGGAGGCTTTATGAGAAGCTACCTGCTGAGATGATGTGGAGCGCTTTAAAGCACTGAACACCAATAGAGTTGGTTTTACACTTCGCTCTCTTTGGAGCCACGCCCACCGCGTTTACTTTACGAGTGCGAAAACGCCGACTCAGCTTACAAGCCACAGAAGTGACTTGGGTCCATCTGCAGAAGACGCTCAAATGAAACCGTGTTTTTTTTTTAATGACGTGGGTTGAGCGGGTCCGTGTGTGTTTTCCTCCCTCGTCACCCTATAGCCTTGGCGATAGCTCCTCGACTGGCTGACTAGCGGAGGATATTCTTGCTCTCCCAGTGGGAGTCCCGTCTGAAAGAGCACCAAACCTTTTGGTGGTGTTGTAAGGGGATATGGGTTCATGGGGCGCCTCCCGGGGTGTCTGGAAGCGTCCCAGAGAGTGGGACTATAAAAGGCATAAAGCTGAACAGCACAATGCCGGGGTTTGTTATTAAGCCCAAACAACCATGTTGAGGGCACGCACACAACTTAGGTGTATTTTTCTAGTTTGGATAATTCCCAATGAAAGGCAAGGAAATGAAAAGACACTCAGGAATTAACGATTAAGGACGTTCAGTTCGTACGGGTGTACGCTTGCACCATGTATAAGAACCTCCATCACATTTTCAAGAAGCACATTATGCAGTGTGACTAATAAGACGTTCTCCACGGGGGGCACCAAATCCGTGAAACCTTCTTCACGCCCACGGCAAGTGTGCCCCGCCTTGTGTTCTCCACTTCAACCATTGCAGTGAAACATATATACCCTCTGAGGGGTTACGTGGACGTTGGTGTGCACTGCTACACCATGCAAAAAATAATGCATTGTGTTGTCATGGTTTCCTAAGATTCTAGAAGGTTTACCCTCCCAACTAACCAATATGGCCGCTAGGTGAATAAGGTCTATTGGGTGTTTCACAGGAACCTTGCTCATGTTGAAGGAAGAGACAGAGAACGTGCAAATTAACAAACTGGGAGAGAGTCAGTTTAGCATTACAAGTGTGCGGTAAGCAATTTTAAGTCAATTTCAATGAGTAGGCCTATGTATTAGTGCATAAAAACAACTGGGAACATGCTTCCTTGACGTTTCAGTGAAAACCTCTTACTATCCTTACCCTCGTATGATGCGGACACTCTGAGCAAAGAAACCTAGGCCTAGGTCATCAGGTCATTGTGACAAGATTATGGATGTTCTCTGTAGTTCTATGAGTTCTAATCTCTGCTCCAGCAGTCCTACTATGTTATAGCAGAACTTCTGGGGGGAGAGGGCACAGAGCCTGGACCGGAAACCATAAACTGCAAGGGGCAGAGTTAGGCCTTGCTTCCTGTTTCGTTACGGAGATATTCTACCGAAGAAAACTCATTCGCATGAGTGGATGAAGCTTTCAGAAGGGGGTTTTAATAAGCGGCCAGTCTACACGGTGTCGATTTGAAACCTTTACAGACACTTTTTTTAAAAGTTTACTACTGCTGGCCGACTTTGTGTTTAGATATGAATCTAAAGTCTGAGACGATACAAGTTGTAAATCATTGTGACACAACGCGTGTTCTCACAAGGTCCGCCGGTACCAGCCGACTCTTGGGTGGCGTCTTGTACAGCAGGGAGAAGAAGAAGAAGCGTGTCTCTTTTCCTTAAAATTCAGCTCGCTCCCTCCCTCGCTCCCTCCCCCCCTCTCTCTCTCTCTCCCCCCTGACTTAGATTCGAGATGAGCTCTCGCTCAATAATTCATCACATCCAGGGACGTGAGAGGGGGGGGGGCCATATGATTGCTGGCGAAGCACTTGAAGGCTTCACTTTTGTGTGTGCTTGCTTGTACTTTCAAGTTATTAAATTAAACCCTTTAAGATGATTAAAAGAGCACATTATAATTATAGATACAAAATGGGCTAAGTTGGCTAAGAGTTAGCATCAAGGTAAAGTGTAGTTTAGTGCAAGGTTGCGTTTTTCGTAAAAATTTAACTGCTGTGGGTTTCGCTCCCTCTTCATTCTAAAGCGAGGAAGGTGTAATTCTATGTTTTGTCTTAATGAAATGCAGACGATCAAGAAGGAGAACATTGTTGCTTTTGTTCGTGTCGTTACATTTCAGCCATGAGAGAAACGCTGTTGGAGAATGCTGCTGGCCTTGTCCTTCTACGCATCGTAGTTGGAAGTTGTACATTTTACTTGACCACTTTTTGCTTTTTCACACATGAACAAACACAAACGCATGCATGTCAACCAACTGCAAATTCACCAGTGTTCACAAGTGCTCAGGGATACCACAAGGTGAGGCTGTATTTCCCAGGCCTTTCTATAATTAACGCTAACATCGTTATATAAAAAAATTTGCAATTCCCTGTGCCGGCTGGCAATTGGAGCCAAGCTATGACTTTGTAAAGTAACTTCCCGTGTCCACATACCAACACGGCAGATGTTACGATTCCCTGGAACGGGAGAGGCCACTTTCAACACAACATGACTCAAGACAGAATATATCTTAATGGCGCTTAAGGTCTCCAGGGAATCAACTGTTCCCATGTATGGGCCAAACAGTCCAAACCAAGGAATGCTGGTATATTATTTTATTATTATTATTATTATTAATAATAATAATAACTTGAAGTAGGCCTAGATATGAGTCCAACGGAGGCTGTGTATCTAAGTTGAGCAAAGCCTGACAAACGCTCCACCCGTTATCGATTACCTGTCAAACAACACCGACTTTCTTTCACCGGTTATCGATTGGTAACGGTTCGCGCAGGATGAAGCAGCCCCCCCTTTATCCACAGTTTTGCTTTGCCTCATTTCAACCAACACCGGAGACTCTATTCTTAGACTGCGACGTGTGTCTAAAATTAGGAACCCCCTTAAAAACAAGCGTTTGTTTGTCTGTTTGTTTTGTTAAACAAAAGGATAAACATCCAGAGAAAATGGCTACTTGCCACCGGGCTGTTGATAGTGTATTAGCTGTCGGGAGCTCCGCCCACCTCCCTCGTTTCCCCGCGCGCTGCAGGAGAGAGTCACGCTCGCGCTGCCCGCTCCTGTACACCCAGTCCACCTCTGCACCGCGCGACGGCAGCAGCAGCAGCAGCGCGAGCGGGGAGTATCCGCTGTGTGTCCGGACGTAAAGCGCATACCTCCACATACCTCCACATACCTTCACATACCTCCACATACCTTCACATACCTCCGCATACCTTCACATACCTCCGCGGCGGTCCAGAGGCTGCCGTTCGCGTTTAACGCGGGAGACGACAACACGGGAGATATTCACCCCGATTAAAAAAGAACAGTTAACGATTGAGGTTTTTTTTTTTTTTTTTTGGGACCGGGTTCTGTTGTTGCTAGGCAAGCGAGAGTACGAGCAGGTAAGCCCAGTCGATCCCCCAGAATAACCTTGTATGTTGTGTGTGTGTGTGTGTGTGTGTGTGTGTGTGTGTGTGCGTGTGTGTGTGCGTGTCTCATGTAACCATTGTTGAAATGTAACGAGTGACTTAACAGAATGGCATTTTAATGAGATACATTATTACACTGATGCGGAGATAACTGGGGATGACGGGTTTGTTGAGTGTTACACATCAAATGACTTCTGGTCATCATGTCTCATTCTAAGGGCATCAACACGGGCCGTTCAAGCTATTCAGCATATTGGCTAAAGCCTTCTGCACGGCAAATGTTTAGTATGGGGTGCAGACATATTCACAGATTTACATTAGAATAAACATACATAATTCGGAAGCTTTGGGGCACATGCATCATTTCTGTGTGAGGACAACTTTACCGTTTCCACCAAAAAAATAAAAATAACTCGGCGTTGCAGATCGATATTGGCGTTTGCAAATGAATGAATGAATAGCCTACACTGTGTGGATGAACCAGCGAAGAGCGATTTCTTCGAAATGGCATGTTGTTAGCCTGCAGAAAGTATAATATTTACAGTGGCGGTGTGGGAATGCGGGTTGGACTCTATTTTCCCCTTCCTCACCTCTAGTTATTTCTACTGACTTGTGGGCAAAGGGGATGTATGCACGGTGTAATCCCTCCATTGCGATTCCTCAGATGTATTAATGGCAACTATGATAGGCCCAGGCCCTACTATAATGTTATTATACTGTATTTATTTAGATCGTGTTTCTGTTTTGAGCCATTTCTGGTTGTAATAAGATAAAACATAGTGGAATGTCACACATTCATTGGGACTTGTGTTGTTAAATGTCCATAGGAAGGACTAATGTGTCACAGCCATGTCGAAAACCCCAAACACCCACCCATGAGAAAATCCATAGTTGGGTGAATATTTATTTAAGGCAGAACTTGAATTTGTACCAGGAGCAAACACACCGGGCTACGGCCAGCCGAGTTTCTACAGGAGGAAGTGAGAAATATTGTCCGTCGACCTGGAGCCGGTGTGGGGAATGTGGCCGTTAGGTGTCTAGGTGGACTCAGTTCAAACCTGGAGCTGAACCTGTCCAAAACCCAAATACCAAATGCCTCCAGTTGAACTCTTGCGTTTCAGACACCTCCTCTAACTTCTAGGCCTACTCTGGAAAAACTCAAGTCCCAGAAACGTCTTGAAATGCGTCCCCCAGATGCCGCAGTCTGTTGTTGTTGAGAGATTCCCTGCCGTGGAGGGGTTACAAAGGTAGAAATCTGCCTGTTCCTGTCACTTAGTTTTTACCAAAAAAGTCCAGTGTTGTACCATCTGAAGTTGTGTGTGTCGCGAACTGTCGGAACTGTGTCGGATCGCCTGTTGCCTTCCTTCTATGACTCATGCCACAATGTCATGTGAATTTCACCACGGCTCGGTTTCCCTATGTTTTTGCAGTATCTGTTAAACAAACAGCCAGCGTTCCTGCGGGGTACTTTCCAAACCTAAACTGAGTCAGACGGAAAACAAAGGCTAACCTGAGCATGCGCTATCGTTCCTCACAGGAACCTTCAATTCCGGTGGCCTGCGTTACTCTCTTTGGTGGTTTAATATTTAATATCGCATACGTTGCCAATATTCTTGGGGGAATCCCTGACTATTCTCACCCTTTTAACTGTAAAAACGGTAAACCTTCAAATCCAGCACTATGGTATTTACCATACGATACCAAGGGGAATCTTTGGGGATATTGAGTCGATTATAAAAATGACTTTAAAGCCATTCTATAGATCTATATTCCATATTGTCAATGAAACCAATTGAACAAAGAAGAGTGTATTGAAAGGACCTTCAGTGTTTAGTCCAGACGTCTTTTGTTTCTCCGAGGAACCTTCCAGAACAACAAGTCTTACATGGGCAGTAATGACAGTGCATCTTACTTCTCAGAGCTTGTCGCTAGGTCATTAGAACCCGTGTAGACGTGACACCGAGATGCAAGCAGGGTGCACTACACACACATCTCTCTGAAACTGGTGTCGACTTTCTCACTGTCACACCAGTTGAACAGGACTTCCAGAGGGGAGAGGAAAAGCGTGTGTTTGTGTGTGTGTGTGAGAGGAAAGAGAAGGGGGGGGGGGGGGGGGGGGGACACATTCTTGAGGGCCCTTTATGTCGCTAGCTTCACCCGGGCGGGCCTTTGGTTGAACGGAAACCCAAGACCCTCTAATTTAGGATGCCATGGGAACGAGACACACGGCGAAAAAAGAAGGCGCTCTTTTTAAAGTTTCAGCACGCCGACGACAGAGACGTTTGTCGAGGTCTTGGGTGGATTACCTTCTGTGGATTTTCACTTTCCCTTGTAGTCCTGCTAACGCTCCCTACCTAATTTGTCGCCGTTAATGGCCCACTGTGTTTAAATCACAGGGTGGGTACTTGCTCATTTACATAGGGAAGGACATAGATTCTGTTTTCCTCTTGCTCTGTTTTCATTTTCAATCATCCTTTGTGATAATTTCAGTGTCATACAAGTCTATTATTTGATTTTATTATTACATTTTTTAGCATCTCTAACCTCAGAGCCTTTTTCAAAGATTCTGGGCTCCACTCGTGTAAACTGTGGATGTAGATGTGTGCAATGTAATGTAATTACTACTTACTTAACCCAATGATACCGTGTCAAGCTGTATTTCTGTATTTCTTTGATCACAATTGATCCCATTGTTTTCTTTCCCCCTCTCTCTACCAATGGGCCTTGACCGTCAACACCCATGTGACCCATCACACAACTTCCTGTCAATCCGCCAACGATAAAACAGCCATGTCAGTCCGGACCTTCATCCGCCGATCTTTCAGCCGCCGCTTCTGACCGCACTCGGATCGAGCGAACCAAACATGTCCGCCTGCGGTGACTTTGCAGAACACGTGTGGAAACCCGGCTCGTGCAAGAACTGCTTCCACCCGCTCAGCGCCCACCGCCGGTCCGCGAGCCGAGGCCCAGATGGCGGTCTGGCCGCGGTCTGTCTGACCAGGACCAGCCTCCTGGGAGGAGGTGATGAGGAGCCTGGAGTTACATCTCCGTCACCCTACTGCAAGCCCACCATCGCCGTCAAACCTACCATGATGATGAACTCCAACGAGGGCAACGAGGCTGTGACTGACGTCAACATGAACGTGGGGCAGGTGAGGACATGCCGTTTGTTTTGCTGTCTTTTCACTGGAAAACTGCACTGCACTCCTCTGATCAATTTAACTCGTTGATGGAGTGACACGTTTGATGATGTTTGTATGGACGTATGTACCGCGACTTAGAACTTCCAATCTTTTGTTTCAGTTCGTCTTCATTGTTTCTGTTCTCTAACACTTGTGTGTGTGTGTGTGTGTTTAGGAGAACCAAAAGTCAACTGTGGAGCGTCTGGACCTGAAGAAGCTTCTGGACCTGTCTCCGCTTTACATAGACGGCCGAGCAAACGGCCTTCGCAACGCTCTCCTTCAGAGCGCCGGCACCAAGATGGACTGCACCAACTACTACGCCCCTCTTCCCCCTGCGCCGATGTCCCCCATGGGCCAGTCCACCACAGCGAAACACTCCAACACCAGCAGCATCTTCGTCTTCCAGGAGGCGGGGCGGACTTTAAAGGAGAACGGCAACGGGGAAGCAACTTTTAGGCAACTTAACAGTTCTTCCACCACCACCACCACCACCACCACCACTAGAACAACCAAGAGCACTTATAACGCAAATGGTGGCGTGGGGCTGGGCAAAGCCGCTAACAGGGAGCCTTGTGGGCCGTCAGTTGGAATACCGTTGTCCATGGAGATCATCCCTTCCGGCCCCGCCTCGGTCCAAAACCACCGCGTCAACACCGTGAGTCCCGTGACCCTTACCACAGAGCCGCCAAACAGCACTTCTCCCACGTCCCCCTCCACCGCCTTGACCTTGGACTCGTTTACCCACAATGCTTCACCGTCCTTCTCCTCCCCGCCGTCCAGATCAGAACCGGCCAGCATTTCCGATTCTTCCTGTTCGTACTACAGCAGTACCGATTCCCTGCCGGGGCCGGAGAGGACGCCAGGAGGGCGAATAGCGAGTCCAGAGCACTCCCGAAGCCCTCTCACCCCCACTAGCTCGCAATCATCCCCCGCCACCCCCAATGGACAGATGGACACAGAGCCCATATACGCCGAAAGCACCAAGAAAAAGCGAAAAAATCAGAGCAATGGGATACATTCCCAGGCCAACGCCAAGCTCAACAACCAGGCCCAGAAATCAGCCCAGTTGGAGCCGTCGTCGGGAGAGGGCCAGCGGGCTACGATCAGTGTTGTCGCGGCCCACACAGAGGAAAACAACAGGACATTCTTCTTGACCAGCCCGGACTCCGCCGTCAGCACACAGTGCCACTTCAGCCCCACGGCCCTCAAGGAACCCGCCAGTCCTGCCTTCTGCTGGCCCAGCCCAGGCCACGGCTCCCAGTCCCTGGGATCCCCCGTGGATCCCGGCGGCCGCGCCTCCCCGCTCCTGCATCCCAAGCCTCAGTCCAGCCCACCTATTCCGCCCAAGAGGAACGTCCGCTCTCCAAAACTGGGCACCTCCAGCCTGTCTCCGTCCTTCTGCTCCCCGGCCCCGCTGCCTGACCTCCCCGCGCTGTCCCTCCTCTCCCCCAGGGAAAGCCTCTTCAAGCCCGGCCCGGAGGGCCACGGGGCGGGGGGGGCCGCAGAGCGCCGGCACAAGCCCAACCACCACAGCTCCGCCTGGAACTGCCGCATCGTGGAGGAAGAGGAGGAGGAGGAAGGCGAGAGGAAAGATCGGGACGCCAAGAGGGAGGCGGTGAAGGCGGCGAGCACCTCTCGGCTGGTCGGCATGGCCAACAGCGGCGCCGCCGTCTGGAGGGAGACCAGAGATTGGAGGACCGCGGGGAACCTCCCACCGACGATAGGACCGGGCACGGCCCCACCGCAGCCGCCGACATCCCCCAACAATGGAGTCAGTCAGGGGCAGACGGAGGGCTCTGGCGCTGGGGGGGAGGCCAGGCATACTGGGAGCATGCTGGCCAAGGCATCGCTGCTCGCCGCCTCCACGGAGCTGCTTCTGGCAGCGGGGAAGAAAGCCAGCGGCCATGAGTCCAATACAGCATCGCCACCTCCACCGCCGCCGCCACCACCCAAGAAACACCACAGGTAGGAGGATTTACAGCCTCTCTCACTGCACGCTCTCGTTTCAGCAGTCGAGGGGTGAGTTTGTCACCGGGTGAGATCAGATAGGGAAATAAGGAATGATTGAGTTATTTAAAAGCAGTCATAAACTGGGGGATTAGTATGCTGTTTGGCAGTGAAGAGCTATGTAAGAAGAACTAAAATAGTATTTTCTTTAAATAATCAAGATACATTAATGTTTTATTACGCACCTGTTGACCGTGTCCTATTTCCTATCACAACTGTGTTGTGATGTATGTTAATATTGTGCCGTTGGAGAATAATATCGTCAGTAGATTGTAGATTATAGAACATAACAGGTACGTCTTATACAAACAGGCATAGCAAAGCAGTAAGCAAGTTGAGGTCAAATTTAAACTCGTAAAATCAAATTGGCGCCTGATTCACATTCTCTGTTTTAGTTAGTATTTTTGGATGATTTATAGCATATTGAGTTGAAACCCCGTGTCACACACACACACACACACACAGAGACACATGCGCGCACAAACACACACACATGCCTGTGTATCCCCCCTCTTCTCCATGCAAACCCCACTGTGCCCTCTCCTTTCATAGCAGGCTTATTCAGTGTTTGAGTCAGCCTCCATTGGAAAGCCTCGCGATCATTCAAAGCATTCAGCAGTACCAGGGTGCTCCTTCAATGGACTGCCTGTTTATTTCAGCGTAGGAGTGTGACATTTTCAGTTGTCTTTTACACAAAAGTCGGTCAAATAGACCCCCGCAGTGCCACACTGCAGTGCATTTGTCTTGGCCGCTGTACAATAGACACGGCTAGTGTAAAGAAAAAGACATCCTGACGGCCCACTGATATTGACACACCAAGACAAGGGCGTCTTTGTGTCTTGCCGGCCTTTCTGTCGAACTAATAGAGTTGTTTCTTCTTTTTTTTTACGAATCCAATATAAATCACGTTTAAATTGATAGGACCATTGTGCGTTGAACTAGTTATAATTCACGTAAAGTTGGACTTGTTTATTGTACTTGTTAAATGTATTACCTACGTGCTACAATTCATGTTTGCGTTGTTGTCATCGTTGGCTTATCAGTTGTTTTAGTAACACAATCTTGACAGCGGCACTCACCGCCTGTCAACTGCCGTTGATACAGATTTTTAACAGGAAAAACAAACATACCAGACTAAGAATACATCCAGCGGTGGATAGCGTTACACTTAACTTCACATAGAGGAATTTAATTATCTGCTCTGTGTTGTATGCCATGAAAGGGTTGTCGGGACGGACCGGTACTTTGACAGTTTTTTTGACTTATTTAGAACCATGTGCTGCTCATAAGACCCGAGCCGTGTGCTCAAGGAACGAATGCAGTATAAAGACTGGCTAATTTATTTATATTTTCTTCAGTTTGGTGTTCATTTAGTGTTTCGTTGTACTCGCTTGTCTTGGTTAAAATGGACTGCACAGCACTCAGCGATTTGATTGTCCAACGAAAAGCACTTGGAAAATGTAATTATATTACTATTCGTATTAGTAACGGTAGTAGTAGTATTAGTGGTAGTAGTGTTCAGGACAAAGGGCATGGAGTGGTGACTTATGTCTAATATTGTTTTTAGCCTATCGTCTGCAAAATGCAAATGATTGAGTCTTTTCTCACATTGATTTGGCAGACGTGTCGTGTGTTGATATTTGAGCCCAAATATACGCAAACCAGTGTGTCGGCAGCAGCAACACCCCCCCCCCCCCCCCACCCGCTGCCAGCCAGTAGCTAAATAACACCTATGGGTGCTCACGTTTCAGGGAGCTTAATGTGCATGGTAATCCTAGCTAGGATCCGTCTTGCTCAACGCTATGACATTGTTGCCGTTCGACGATCTGATTAAAATACACCTCGTTGAGATTCACGTGGGAACATGCCTTCAGTCTGCGACAGTCATAGTGGAGGATTCGATTTTTAATCAACAAGTGCACACGCACGCACACACACACACACACACACACACACACACACACACCCATGGAAGTAGTGAATGACTAATAATACAGAAGAAAACCTGCTCGTTCTATCATGTAATTTCTCAACATTTTATGCGTCGGATTGACTGTTGATATTGGTCTATGGATTACCATTGACAATAACCTTCAATTTCAGTATTTCATCCCGAGAAAGTCAGCAAAATATCAATATAAGTGTACTAATATATAAATAATACATAAAAGATAAACCATGGAAAACTTTCATTATGTAATAGTTATGATTGTGCACTAGCTGCCCTGGTGTACTAGCCAGTTTTAGACAGCATTTAGACATGCTGCTGAATCATTAAAAGACCCACAGATGGCTGTTGTCCGGGAGGATGCTATCACAGTGTTGGATCAGTCAGCAGAATGCTCTCCATCTCTGGGATCCCTCCGCTTGGTTCAGAGCCGCTAGATATTACACTGAAGCTATTGGTTGACACTGAGAAAGGTCTGTGTGTGTATATGTGTATGTTGAATGATACATTTGTGTATGTGCGAGGATGTGTGTGTGATTCATGACCCTGTGTGTGTGTGTGTTGTGAGATAGGCGTGTCAGCCAGACGAGGCAGGTTGCCGGAGGGGGGTGTGGTGGCGCTACAGAACAGATTGTTGCCCGGGGCAACTCGCAAATTGTCCCGGGCTTGTATTCCGTCGCCGCCCATAGACTTAGAATTCATAGAACATCCATGCCCTTAAAAAGACACTCTCTGTGGACGCTGTCTGCTAACGGCTGTGCTTAGACTTGCTACTAAGTCGCCCATCCCTTCCACAAAGCCAACGTGATCTCCTTCTAACAACCCAGATAGCATCTTGTTGCTGCCCCGACCAAGGGGGTGGTGGTGGTGGTGGTGGTCGGTGGGGTGGGGGGGAAGCTGCACTAAAAGCTGTGCCGCTAGCAGGTAGCGCCATTCTATTTAGCGCGGTGCTATATTTAAGATGCATTTTCATTCGGTGCCATGTTAACGTTAGCCGTAGCTTTTCCTGCGGAGAGAGGGACTTTAAATACACCTCTGACTAGCGCCGGGTCCGGGGTTGTGTTACTAGCACACGCGGCGGTGTGAATTGGGAGGGCTAATGCGTCCACCAGCCTCACACAGGAACCTCTGATGCTCTCTGATGTGAGGTAGGTACGCAGCGGCAAACTTTTAACTTTTTACAAAATCGTCTCCAGAGTCTCGGGAGGTCGGAGTGAATGTTTTAAGATTTTTTTTGGTTTTGTTTGAGATGCGACCGATGTTATTATATCAAGCAGTGGCGACGTGGCTGTTATTTTCGCTTTACATGGCATCATTTGACATAGTAGGCGAGTGACGTAGCGTGCCGTGGCCAGGGTCTTTAAAAGGTGGAGAAGTTGTAGGCAGGTGTAGGTGGGGTCAAGGTGTATGCTAAAGAGATAAGAGTTAACGCCGCATGGAAGGTGTACGTTTTTCACCCTCCCTTTCTTATTGTCAGGTCAATTTGTCATGTTGTCCGTCTATCCGGTGCGTTCTTACTATTTCTTACAAACACTAACTGATTTTAGCGTCTCTCTTTCTCTATATCTCTCTCTCTCTCGTTCAAACTCTCTTTATCTAAACGTTTATCTGCAAGTGTAGAAGAAGTCATTTGGTTTACCAAGCGATATATGAATGGATTCAACCACATGGACCGAGGTGCAGTAATTCTCGGTTAAACATTAAGTTCAAAGCAGGGCTGTATACATGACTTTATAGATACGACGGTAAACATGTTATCTAGTGACAGGAAGAGTGGTTTCCATCCACGCTGCAGGATGGAAACCACTCTGAGCTGTCTTTACAACATGCTATGAAGCCTGAATTTATTATCTAGAAAATCACTGGCATATAATCAAGTAAAATGCAGTGACAGTGTTTGCATATGTCAGTATTGTATCTACTTTAATACACTGATTCAGATCTAATGTATTTGCAGAATCCTCTCTATTAAAAAAAACCAAACATACAGTATGTATGTCATGGCCACACCAGTTAACATTGATCATGTTTACCTATGCATGCGTATATATATCTAAACTATCACCAAGTAGCTAGTTGTATGCGTACGTTTGTCTAAAATGTCGGCCTCTTATTAACCTCCCCCCCTCATACAGGACAGGCACCTGATCCCACCACACGACTGCAACTTGACCTAACGTTTAGTTTAGTCTCCGTGACACAACTATCGCGGGGCTAGTTAAAGCTCCCGTCTGAACCCCCCCCCCCCCCCCCCCCCTGTTTGTCACTCAAGCTTTATTAATACCACATACCATAATAGCATGTGTCAACAGATACAATATGCCCGCGCGCTTGTTTACGTTCTGCGAGGGCCAAAGCAAGCCATCGGTGCGGGTTTCTTATTAGCAGTATTACGAACCCCCCCGCTGGGCCTGCCAACGCCACTCGAGATTGGCTTCTAGCTGTGATTTTATAATGCGTGTTCTGCGCATGAGAAACACAGCATTCTAGCACAGCGTGTCCCATGCATGCTTACCAGCCAAGCCGTCCACGCTATCGTGCAACACATCAACGTTGTGTGCATGTACCCACAATGCACTGCAGTTCTCATGTACTATGTCGGGTCCTGACTCGTTGGCGAAACCTTCCGGTGTTTATTTTTCATTTCGATTGATCTCTCTGAGCTCTGTCGTCTATCGTCAAATATTTTATGCATGACCTAATTTAGAGGGGTGAGCAACACCGTGCATGCACACACAATCCATGCACGCAGCTCATTAAATCACGGTTCAGGAGGGCGCTATTACGATATTAAATCAGGGGGAAAAGTAGGGAAATCCAATCTAATATTTCAAACGCAAATCCTCAGGATCTAGACTGAAACCCACACAGGCACACACACACACACACACACACAGCTGCCACCATACTGTGGAATTACCGTTTTTTTCTGCATCTCCATTTGCACTGCCTTTCATTATGCTGCCATTGTTTACCGATATGGAGGATCTTTAAGCTCATGGAGAATTCTGACCTTCTCTCTCTCTCTCTCTCTCTCTCTCTCTCCCTTCTGTCTCGCTCTCATACTCTCACATACTTCTCTGTCTCTCGCTCTCCCTTTGTCTTTCTCTCTCTTTTTCTCTCAATTTTTATCACTATTTCTCTCTCTCTCCCTCTCTCTCCCTTTTGTCTCTCTCATACTCTCATACTCACTCACATACTACTCTATGTCTCTCTCTCTCCCTTTGTCTTTCTCTCTCTTTCTCTCTCAATTTCTATCACTATTTCTCTCTCTCTCTCTCTCCCTCCCTCCCTCTCTCTCTTTTTGTTCTGCTGATTTATGGGGGGAGTGAAGACAGAGGCTTCATCCTCGCTTCACTTCCGATGGAAAAGAGGGGGAATAATATGACCGAAGTTCCTCCGTAAGCCGCTCACCTGAAGAGTACGACACGCACGACACATAATATACGACGGCTCCTTTTTAATTGGTCACCTTGAGCGGGCGTTTAGGCAGAATGTTCTGGGCGTGTCGCCGTGGCAACAGGGAACACGGAGCGAGCACGCGAGCCCAGACCAAAAGACTCCTTCTGCAGGTAGATAACCCGTGGTGTTTCCTTAACACCGGCCCCGATAAGCCCAGAGACAACACACGGGCATTGTTCCTGTGGAGGAAGGGCAAGGGTAAAGAAGTACAGGGATCAGAACCATCAGATCCACCTACCTCTGCTGGATTCTGAATCACGCCATTGTCATCTACCCAGATTACCGCTCCTTATTTGCGGAGGGTAGCGACCTCTGTTGAGGTTTGGCACGGTGTTCCTCTACAGGAAGAAAATATCGAGGAGATTATAACCTTTATCAACAATTCACAGGGACTGGCTGCCATATTGTTCCTCTCATATACTGGATGTCTAAGGACACGTGTAGGATTGTATCTGTACAGAAGCCATGAAAACAAAACAAAATAATACAATGAAATAAGAGAAAGCAGCATAACTGCGACGCCAGATGATGTACCTGCTTGGTCAGTTTGCGTTCATGTCCCGTCCCGTCCCCGGGAGGCTTTTGCTGTCGAAGTTTGTGTTTGGAGAACTATCAACACATTACGCAATAACCCATCTGCTTTCATAACACCAAGAGAAAAAGCCGTCTGACAAACAGATGGCTGTTAATAATTTCAGTTTCCATATTGTTTTGTCATTAACCTTCTCTAACTGATTACACTGGCCGCATGTGGTTGATTTCTTCATCAAACCTGTCTCTCTTTCTCTCTCTCTCTCTCTCTCTCTCTCTTGCTCTCTCTCTCTCTCTCTCGCTCGCTCTCTCTCTCTCTCTCTCTCCCTCTCTCTCTCTCTGAAGACATCGCTCAGTGGCAGATTCTGTTTAACTGCAAACAACTCACTAATTAACACATGCATAGAAAATCACGCCAACGGCAAAAAAAAACTAAACAAACACATTCACGATCCAACCAATTACATCATCAAATCACAAGCGCCCAAATAAGGAGGTCAAGCTATCGCTTCCTTTGTAGGATAGGTCTTAATGTTTAGGGGCCCGGGGCGTTTGACTCTCAAACCGAAAGGCTCTGGGTTCGAACCCCAATGCCCATACCTGTAGATGACATAAATATGTTTATAAAATTCACTGTAAGTCACTTTGGATTAAAGTGTCTGCAAAATGACTAAATAGTAGTAAATGGTAGATACTCGCTGTGTGCTGCTATTAATTTATTTTCATAATAATTAATCATCGCAATAATATATAATAGTTGACATATTGAACAGTATTGGTAGCCTGGTTTTATTGTTGTTTATTGTCGACCCGTTCACTGCGGGAGCGTCTGCAACGTGACCAAACAGTCCCTCGTATCTAGCAACCGCTCCCTGATCTCGGTGCTCGTGTCTCTCCCCGTCTCTCCTCTGCAGGGTCTGCGGGCGTCTGAGTGGCAGCAGTATGGAGCTGCAGTGCTCCGGCAGCCAGCCAGGCTCCGTGGAGAACCTCACCCAGTCACTACGAGGAGGGCTGGGCAGCCCCACGCTGCCCTCCGCCTCCAGCGACAGCCTGGCCGGGGACGCCACGGGTGGGTACTGCGATGATGGTGGTGATGATGATGGTGGTGGTGGTGGTGGTGGTGGTGGTGAGGTCGTTTAAGGACAGCCAATGAAATGAGCAGCATGAAGAGGTCAGGACGGTAGTTATACTTGGTCAACTAAAGAGAGGTATTATACGAAAATGTTGAGGAGGTAAGGAGTGGTTCCATTCAAGTTTAAACACATAAGTTTAGGAATACTGGTACATTTGAGTCTAAACTACTTCTATGTACTTATTAACTACTGTATACTTACTACGAGGTGGGCGCACAGTAAATTAAGAGCCAATATAGATTTTACATGAATTTAATTCTCTCTCTTTCTCTCTCCCACTCCCTCTCTCCCTCTACCTCTCCCCCTGTCTCTCCCTCTCTCTCTCTCCCTCTCCCCTCCCAAAAGTCACTGTGCCAGTAGAATCGCACACTTGGGTTTATTTATACTTTTGGACCCGCTATTATTAGCATCCGGAACACGGCTGAACCCGTTTTCGGTTCCCAGTTTGAGTTTGTTGTTTTCCTCATTTGCTTTGTTGGTTTTTAAAAGAGTCAAGATTTAGTTTCGACCACAGGTGCGTCCCTCTTCTCTTCCTCTTCTGACGGCCCTGTGCCTAAAATACTGACCTGCTTGGCAGTTTCTGACAAAGCCCTTCTTTTTGTTGTTTTTCAAACATCTTAAATGACTTTGAAATTCATATATTTCTTTCCCCATTTTAAATAACCGTCGAATGCTTTGGAGTCAATAACATCATCGTTAACGGTAAACTTCGTGCCTCTCGCGTTTTCTTTGTAATTGCGGACACGTCCCGGGGAATGTTTTTTTTTTAAGACATAATTACCGAGTCCGATAATGAGTGAAGGGCTTGGCGTAATCCTACGGTGTACCGTTTGATTTTGTCTCGGCCCGCGCCACAAAAGCGCTTATTTTCGGCGATAGCACGCAATTATCTTAGCATCTCATCCCCCATCCGTGTCACCTCCCCAACCCCTGGTCTTTAATTCACGGTTTGGTCACAATTAAACAGGAGCCATTCAGTACGCCAGCCTGGATTCCAGATCTCATAAGCAAGCGTTGAGGAAGCGTGTAGGTTAGGAACAGGAACCTTTCAGCCACTTTCAACTACAGGCAGAGGAAAAATCCTCTGGTTGGCATTTAGACCTTCTGTCTTTATTTCTGTGTGTGACTTTGAACACTTTTCATGGAAGTCACAAAATAATGACATTAATTAGAAAAAAAAGCCTAAAATGTTTTGTCAAAATTAGTCAATTCTTTCCACATAATTGATGATGATGATTTCTCTGTTTTCCCCAGGTTCTCGGGACACGTCCAGAATGGCGTGCACCTCTCCCTTCGCCAGGAGCCCGCTGGCCTCGAACCCGGGCTCCCCCAAGCCGGACCCCCCCTTCAGCTTCACCCACAGCACGCCACCGCCCCTCCCCGAGAAGAAGCTGGTCAACCGCACCGTGTCCGCCCCGGACAGCTGCAGCGGCAAACCCTTCGTCCGCGCGTACCCTCGGCTACCGTTCACCGGCTCCGAGACCAACGTGTGCCGGCCCGCCACGGACGGCGTCGCGGGCTCCATGGGCTCCATCTCCAGGTCCAGTTTACCCTCCAGCCCCGTGGACCCGCGGGCCCTGCTGTTCTCCTCCAGCGAGTCCCTGGAGCGCTACCACGCGGCCGTCGCCCGGCCCTCCCACTCCCGGACCCTGGATGAGCCCCCGCCGCCGCTGAAGGGTCGCGGCGGTGGTGGCAGAGGTCCCGGTGGTGGCGGTGGTGGTGGTCGCCTGGGGGTCCACTCCAGAGGCAGCGTCACCTGCTCCTCGTCCCCGCAGCTCAGCGCACCGTTCTCGGCCTCGGATCCGGCCGGGGGGGCCGGGGGGGGCCCGGGCTCCTACCTGCAGCTGCAGACCCTGCTGAGCAACATGGACAGCAGGGAGGGCGTGTACTCCAAGCTGGGGGGGCTCTACGCCGAGTCTCTGCGGCGGCTGGCGCTCAAGTGCGAGGACTACTTCACGCTCTCGCAGCGCAGCCCGCTGAAGTTCGACGAGAGCAACTGGTCGCTGTTCAAGCTGACGTGCAACCGGCCCAGCTGCAGCTCCGGGGACGCCGCGTACTACTCCGCAGCCTGCGCCTCCGACATCAGCAACCTCTACGCCGTCAAGGTAGATGATCCGTCTGTCCACCGTCTGTCCACCGTCTGTCCACCGCGTCTCGTAATCGGGCATCGCGATGACCGCCTCCATTTTGGAAGCATAGGAGCATTGGAATGTTTGTTATTTTGTTGGTAATAATGTTTTTTTTTTGGTTATTGTTTAGTAATTAATCGTGAAATTATTATCATTATTTTTAGCGTTTCTCGTGGCAGAGACGTGGCAAAGTTTTCATTAGCCCCGGTTACGGTATATTTACGTTGATTTAGGATTTTACTGTAATACGACTCTCTTGAGTCCTCTCAAAATGTATCGCCGACGAAAACTCCCATGATGCATTCTGATGTACATGCCTTATATACCGTGAGTCCGTAAGTTTCTTAGCGCGTGTCCGCCTGTGGCGCTGATTGGCTAATCGTTAGTTTCCCCCGCGGGGACCTTTCACGATGCCAGACCATAAGCATCAGTCAACTCGGTGGAGTGGGCGGAGTCAAAGGTCTGGACCCAGGCAGCGACAGAAAAAGAAAATATCTTAAATGTCGTAAAAACCGAGAAACATCAAAAACAGCATTTAGAATAAATCTGCTGGAAGTCGGTTGGGAACATGCATTGGTAAACATTGGTAAATAGTTATTAGTGGTTAATTGAACTATTATCTTTTATCTGCCTGTCTAAGGTAGGTAGGTCTGTGTCACACTTGACCTGCAAACATTTTAGGGAGCCCTTCGAAAACATGCTATGACATCAAGCTAGTTTTATCCCTTAGGTGTGTGTGTGTGTGTGTGTGTGTGTGTGTGTGTGTGTGTGTGTGTGTGTGGACAACCAGCTCTCCAATCAAGGCTGTCTTCATAAAAACAATGGATGTTATGTGCTTCAGACATTTAGCCAGAGCTCTGACTGCTTCTGCAGCGACCAGCCAAGAGAGGCAGCCTACAGGTCCAGGTTGTTGCTCAGGTCCCACCATGACATAACACCTCGGGGCGGGAGAAACCAAACACAAAAAGGGTGTGCTGTGACCTTTGTCCTGAAGTCATTAGCAGTAGCCATTTGTGTGTGTGTGTGTGTGTGTGTGTGTGCCCACACTCTTGCTTAATGTCTCTGGAACCATTAATCTTTACATGCCAGGCAGGATTTATAGTAGCACAA
>OOFB01025958.1:38790-57145 GCA_900323305.1 Trachyrincus murrayi
GGGGGGGGGGGGGGGGGGGGGGGGGGGGGGGGGGGGGGGGGGGGGGGGGGGGGGGGGGGGGGGTAATAGAAAAAGAATAAGAGAAAGAAATGGATAAAATCTAATTACCTATATTTACAGTGGGTGGCTCACCTTCACACCCTCCTCCGGGCCCTTCATCTGGGGCTCGGGGGCCGAGGACGCGATGGGGTGGGGGGGCTCGCGGCCGGGGTACGGGGGGGAGCGGACCATCACGGTCTTGTTGACCTGCATGACGGGCCGCTGGATGGGGGTGGGGAAGGGTCCGGTGGTGGGGGGCCGCATGTGCATCACCATGCCGCCCTGGGGAGGGGCCACCTAGTGGTGGGGGGGGGACAATAGGTCATGAGAATTAAAATACACGACTGACCACGGCTGTGCACCAGGGTTAGGGTTAGGGTTATAAGAGGAGATGCACCGTATTAATCCAGGGTTCCTACAGCTTAAGGCAAGTTAGATTTAAGACTTTTCTAAGACCAACTTTGCAATAACCAAAATTTAAGAAAAAAAACGACAATTACTTAGGGTCATTTTATCCAAATGTTTATTCTAACATAAAACATGACTTTTCCGGTCCAGTGAAAAGGTCAGATGATGTCCTTCAAATGTTGAACACAATGTGTATTGTTGGTTCGTGATGTTAATACGAGAGACATTCGGTGAAGTATTTAAAAAATAGATGTTGCAAATTATTGAGATTTTAAATTGCAACATCAGAAAAAAATATAAATAATCCTACTTCCCATGTCTTGGCATTGTTAAGACTTTTGAAAGATTGAGTTAAGACATTCTAATACCAATTAAGGCCTTATTTTTAGATGAATGAATTCAATGCCTTTCTAAGGATCCGCGGGGACCCTGTCCCAGAGTGGGACATGAGGGTGTCACAGCAGAAAGGACAGGACAGTAATGGGAGATGTAATATGTCATTCTGAAACATGTAATGTGAAATTAAAGGGAAACCGTCAGGCTACAGTAACTCAGCGCTAAAGAAGAAATGTACGTACTGTTGTAGTATACATTACGGAGAAGTATGTATCAGGGCTGCAACGATTAGTCCATTAATCGATTGGCAGAAAATTTATCAAATAAAATTTTGATAATTGATTATAATCGTTTAAGTCATTTATCAAGTACAAATAACAAACACTGTCTTAATGTTGCAGTTCAATTCAAATATTTGGTTCATGGATCATTAGAAAAGGAATAGTTATCTTGGCTGCTTGTCAGATAAAGCAAGCACATTTAAGACTCCCTTTGGACTCTGGTAACTTGTGATGGCATTTGATCATTTACAACATTTTATAGACTAAACTGATTGATTAACCCAAAGAATAAATCGTTTGACTATGAAAATAATGGTTAGTTGCAGCCCTAGTATGTATAGAAGTAAGCGTTACCTGCTGGGTGTAGTGTGGAGGCAGCGGCCCCCCGGGGCCCGTCGGCTTCCCGCTGGGGCTGGCGGACCCCGGCCTGGGAAGAGACGGGAGAGAAAATAAACACCTGTGTACGTGTCAGCGAGGCAAGCCAATGGGAAACCAACGGTAATCAACAGGTATTTTGGAATATTCCACTGAGCTAGTGTAGAAGTAAAAACATGTAGGATCCATGCCTTGCCCACCTGTAGGACCCCCCGGACAGGCCTGGCGAATGGCTGGGCTTGTCAGCATACTGGAAGCCTTTCATCTCCATCTGGGAGGCCTGAGAGAGGGGCGAGAGAAGATGACGTTACACTCAGCCAATAGAAAATGCAGTGAAGAGCAAACGCTGACCGTCACATTACTAATGTAAAAATGATAATCCCATGCCACCAGGTGTGGTGTTCATTAGCCATTACAAGACATTTCAAAAATCGATCCATTTGACATCACAAGCACAGTCCACCAGCCTACCTACTGGTGGACCGCACCGACCGGTAGGCCGGTCTATCCATCATACATCTGGGTGGACACTCCCACTTGTGTGATGTCACAAATGGGAAGATTGCGAAATAGCTTGTAGATAGACCTTATTCACCTAGCGGCCATATTGGTTAGCTGGGTGGGTAAACCATCTAGAATCTTAGGAAACCATGACAACTCGACTGAAATGCTTTCTAAACGCTGCCTGGGTGAGGAAAAAAAATAGTAATGCATCGAGTTGTCATGGTTTCCAATATGGCCGCTAGGTGACCAAGGTCTACGGCTAATCAAAACCGTCTCCATGGCGAGTCACCAGGCTCACCTCTCTCGGCTGGGACCCGGGGGGCATCATGCGGCGGGGCCCGCCCACAGACAGGTTCTGGCCCTGCTGCAGCTGGATGGACTGGGGCAGGATGAGGTGTTGCTGGGCGGAGCCGTAGCGCAGCTGGGAGCCAGGAAGGGGCATAGCCACCTGGGGAGGAGGAGGAGGAGGAGGAGGGTGAGGGGTCAGGCAGCGACATGCCCAGCGAGCGCTTGTTAACGGGTGAAACTGATGAGTGCCTGGAGTCGGAAAACGTTCATTTGCGCCGATATAAGGGCCGCAATGTGGTAGACGGTGTGAAAATGGCTGAAATTAATTCCATATGGCCGGATTTGTAGGTGAAAACTGAAAACCAAATTTTCAGCCAATAGGAGCCTATGAACATCGGTGTCAGCAAAGACATTGTATTTCAAATCGCCGCATCCCTAAGTCAAAGCCTCGATGGCGGTCCTGACCTGGATGAGCTGGGAGTCCATGAGCTGGGAGGAGCCCATGCCGGGCCCCTGGTTCATCTGGCTGTCGTAGACCATCGGCTGGCTGCCGTTCATGGGCTGGTAGTGGGAGCTGGACTGGGACTTCACCATGTCTGACGGCTGCATGCCCGGGAAGGCCGAGTAGGGGCCCTTGAGCTGGCCACCGCCAGACAGCACCAGGGGGCTGGGCTGGGAGAGGTTGGGATGCATGTACACCTGGGACCTGCAGGGGAGGAAACAGGTTGGTTACACACTAGATCAGATAGAAGTATATCAAAGATATAGACGGTCGATAACAATAAAAGTATGTCGTAGATGCTATTGTGAGCAGGTTTGAATTGTTGACCGTACAGTTCGTAGTGGTTAAGATATTCGGGGGGGTTGTGGTGGTACCTGAACGGGGGGATAGAGTTGAACATCTCCTGGGACTGGGAGACGGGGAGGCCCCCTCGGAGACCCAGCTGGGCCTGGGCCTGCAGGGACGTGTGCAGGGAGATGGGGATCTGCTGGGCTGCAGCCGCCTGCAAGAGCAGAGGAAAACACAGTTTAGTCCACTACAGTTACATACAGTTAAGTACAGTTAGTAATACAAGTATAGTCCACTAGTTACATACAGTTAAGTACAGTTAGTAATAAAAGTATAGTCCACTACAGTTACATACAGTTAAGTACAGTTAGTAATACAAGTATAGTCCACTACAGTTACATACAGTTAAGTACAGTTAGTAATAAAAGTATAGTCCACTAGTTATACAGTTAAGCACAGTTAGTAATAAAAGTATAGTCCACTAGTTACATACAGTAAGTACAGTTGCAAGTTGTGTATGCATATCTAGAAACCAATTTTCGATCCAATTGTTTTTATGTAATTTGCATCATAAATTTGTCCTCATTCACTCCAAAAACTAGTTTCCACACTCCTTTAATGCAGATTCACTTCCATTCTTTTGCCTCAGCAAAGTGAACCCTTTCACATTCAGATTTTTTTAATGCAGTTTCCATTGTTTGTGCAAAAAGTCACATTTTACATACAATCTGGATAGACTGATGGATGGAAACATGCCATCGCATTTAAGTATGTGTGTCTGGAGAGGGTGTGTACCTGCTGGTAGCTCTGCTGCTGGGTCATGGTCGGGGGTACCAGGCGAGGCTGGCTGGGGAACACATGGCCATCCAGATATAGAGGAGGGATGTGGTTACCTAGAGAGGGACACAAAACAACAAGAGTTCAGTTTAACAGCAATAACGGCTAAATTATATAAATCACATTTCTTAAAGTGTTACAAAGTGCTGAACAGGGCGAGTAAAATCAGATTACATGGCAATCAAAAAAATTGATAGATTGGAAGGTAATAAAGTAAATAAAAAGATTGAAAAATGGAAAACATTTTACCAAGAACTGTAAAAAAGCAGACCAAATGTGAGGATAAAAAGTTAAAGTAAAACGAGGCATGAAAAGTTATTAAGATAAATAATACATAAATAAATAAGACGAAATGAGAGGCAAGCGGAAGAGTACCCTGCATGGACATGGAGGGAGCGACGGAGGCCACGGGCATGGGGGGCATAGACACCCCTCCGAAGGAGCTGTAGCTGACGCTGGAGGAGCAGGGAGGCTGGGACCCAGACACCCCTCCCACGGGGGAGCACTGCTCCGGGAGAGACTGGGAGTTCTCCCACGCCTTGCGGGCCGACTCCATCTGGGGGGGGAAAAAGAAATAAAGAGGGCAAAATGGTTTAACAGCGGTTAAACACAGGTAACATCAGGCACCATACGTACAGCATTCATGGATGGTACATGGCAACTCGGCTGAATTAAGATGAATACGAGTCCAATGTTGGCATATTTAAGCATAATGTGGGGCAGGATAGTCTAGTGGTTAGTGTTTGACTGAAAGGTTCTGGGTTTAGATCCCATATGTCCACAGTCTACCTGTAGGCCTCCTTGAGCAAGATGCCCCACTAACCCCTACCTGGTCACTAACTAATTCACTTCAACTCAAGCATCCGCTAAATGACTGAACAGTAAACGCAATGTGATTCTGCCCATAAGGAAGGGTAGCCTAAACACAGCCCCTGGCACCACTACAGCCCCCTGACACCACTACAGCCCCCTGGCACCACTACAGCCCCCTGACACCACTACAGCCCCCTGGCACCACTACAGCCCCCTGACACCACTACAGCGCGAGTCTGTGCTTGGTGAACGGTCTCTGGACTCTCGGTACCTTGAGCGTGAGGTCGGCCGTGGGGAAGGAGAGGGTGTTGAGGTTCATCCCAGGCTGCAGGTGGTTGGAGCGCAGCATGGGGATGCTCTGGTTCAGAGCCGGCTGAGGAGGGACGACGACACGTCAGGTTCATACAATTCTAAGTCTATTGATCGATTAACTGTCTTGAAGCAAGAGGCACATTTGTGTGATGTTGGATTGGGAACTTAATGATAATGCGATCACTTCCACTCTCCTCTGGGCGCTTTATATTAAATATTCTGTATCTATTTGTATTCAAATATTTTGTTTTCATTTTAAGTTTAAAAAAGACAAACTCCCATGTATGGGTAACTTTCGTTTCCAAGATTCATAAAATAAAAAAAGTATATATACTACTTTATAAAATGGACAAGAAAAACACTTCCATTACACCTAGATGAATCAAGTCTTTAGATTAATCTAAAGTCTTTAGATTTAGATGACTTGTGACACTACTCCTGGACGTGAATAAACCAAACGGTCGGCTTACGTTGGTGTTGAGTGAGTCCTGCAGCTTGGCGACGGGATTGGACACGGGCACGGGCGTGGCGCCCGGCGGCAGGCTGAAGTCCGAGTCCTTGGCGCTCACGCCAAACTCGATGGGCGGTCCGGGCAGCACCGAGTCCCCGTGGAGGTCCACGCCGTTGACGGGGGCGTTAATGGGCCCGCCGGCGCCCTCCAGCCGCTCCACCGCCTCCGGACCCTTGCCGCGGTGCTTCAGGGAGCGCTCGTTGCCGATGGGCCCCGGCTTGTGCTGCTCCTTGTTCTGCTCCGGCCCGGCGTCAGAGTCCTGGAGGTCACACGGAGGTCGTTTAGAGAGTCATTCGTCACGTGGACGTTTTCTTTAACCTCTTAGCTACCACTGTCCAGGATACGGTACACGGTGGTTGTTAAGACAAAATACATCAAAATATATAAGACAAAATCTTACAAATAGTGCCCAGTCCCCCCAATCCCTATTATACATTTACGTTATAGGTTATGTTACAGGTTACGTTATAGGTTATATATAGGTTATGCTATAGGCTACGTTGTAGGTGCTGTAGGTTTACCTCAGAGTTGGGCTCGCTGGCCGTGTAGGACACTTGCTTGGTCCAGGAGTCGCCTCCTGAAGACTGCACTGACAGGGCTACAGGAGGAAAGGAGCCAACACATTGCATAGGAATTTTTGTTATTATTAACTATAAAATGACATTATCCATGGCAACTACATCGCACACTAAACAGAATGGTTAAATTAAATATAATAATCACAGTTATCTGGGATGCCATTACACATTATGTTCTCCGATTCATTCCACAGACAGACAGACAGACACAGACAGACAGACAGACAGACAGACAGACAGACAGACAGACAGCCAGACCTTACCTGAATTGTTGGTCTCCCAGATCTCCGTGCCGAGGTTGTTGGACGACAGCCCCTCCTCTGGCTGCTCCATGCTCATGCTGCCCTGCTTCTTAGCAAAGCGTGGGGGCATCTTGGACGCCAACGGTCTGCTCTTCAATGGAACCTAAAGGAGTAGGACCAGATGTACGTTATTAACCTTTTCTTTATTAACATTTTGTGCACTTTATTAATCCCAGACGGGAAATGTGGGTCCCGCGGCACAGCAGAAGTACAGGACCGTAATAAGAACTCAAAGAGACAATGGCAAAAAGGTTAATGCGTGTTACAGCTAAAATCTGCACTGATGAAAGCCACTGTGTTGGACTACATGGATCTCCATGGATGGGGAAACACGGTGGTCACTGATGTCTGAGAACAGATCTTACAGCAGTCTGCTCCTTCCTCCTGCGGTCGTCCTCCTGGGGGCGTCTCTGCTTCTTGGACAGGGCATCCTGGTACGAGTCTGAATTTGAGCCCGGGCCTCCAGCATCACTTTCAACTGTAAAATAATATCACAAAATTATATATATATTCGATTAGACATAACCAATTAGTGAATTAAGAGTACAGGATTGTATCTATTCACAAGCATTCACCATGCACACGGTTTTTCTGTAATAGACAGATGAGGTAATCGTGGGACAAACACAGGTGTCACTCATAACACTAACTGTGGGTCTTGCTCTGCTCATGTAGCACGGTGCGGGCAGTAGACTAAAGCAGTGACGATAAGACCCGTGCCCTGGTACATAAAAGTAGCAGACCCATACCCAGTGTTATGAGTGCTATGGTTTGGTTTGTCCTACGATGATGATGAAGCATCTGAAAAGGGTTTACTGAGTACAAACGACTTGGACGCACTTGGGTAGCTGTTGAGGTCGTACTGGGACAGCGGCTCCGCCATGTCGGATTTACCGGAGCCCGGCTTGAGCTCCTTGTCCAGCTTCTTCCCGGTGGAGTCGCTGGGTTCTCTGTCGTCAGGTTGATCCACGTACGTCTCCGGGCTCCTGCTGCAGAGAGGAATGGAGGTGAACAACAGCCAGGTTTTAGCTAGAAGTTGGAAGCGGTGTATCGCTACGAGTTTGGACTTTAGGTGATAACTTGTCACATTTCACTGCCAGGCAAACCGTCCTCGAAACGCAACACGGGTCGGTGTTCAAGTAAATTTAAAATGGCCAATTCTAACACTTTAACAAGAGCATGTAGGACACCGATAATCTAGCAACCACAGCTATGGATATTTTTCCATGAACAAAAGACTGGATTCGTTGCGAGAGAACATACTTTTATAATGCGAGGAGTATTTTCTCAGAAAATATAAAGCCTCTTACACATCCGAAGGTTCAAGTAGTGAACTATATGGTCATCAATAACATCTGGGCAACGTTTCAACTCCAAGCAGGATCTTACACCATAACTCCTCTGCTTCGAGGTTACAGTAAAGGTGCTGTAGGAAAAATTTAAGAGCTGCTATTTGAGTGTAATTTGTCAGAAATGGCCGAGCCATCCGTCAGAATATCTGCTCCGAGTCGACTGAGCCTGCCTCCGTTACCGCTCTTCTGCTCTCGCTCTCTTTACGAGTCTTGAATCTTACCTAGAGCAGCTTTGACGGACAATGACCAGTCTCCAACACTGCTCACCTCTTACACGGAGCTCCACCGTTCTGCCAACTGTCGCTCCGGTTGGACGGGGCCTTGCCGCCCTCCAGCAGGATGGGCTCTCCCTTCCGGTTCTGCCTCTCCACCAGGGGCCGCTGGCTGGAGAAGCTCCTCTTGGACAGCTCCCGCTTCTCGCCTGCGTCGCCGTGGTCCGAGGGCGCGTCGCCGTGACCCTGCTGGGCCCCTCCGCCTCGTTTCTCCCTCCAGTCTCCGAAGTCGCTGTTCTCGGAGCCCGACTCCCAGTCCTCGGCCTGGCCCCCGTGCTGAGCGGGGTAGTGGCCGCTGGGCCAGCTCTCCTCGCCGCTGCCCTTGGGGCGATTGGGCCAGGGGTTGCTGAATCCCCCCTCGCCGCCGTTGGCGTACTGGTCGCTGTTCCACTGGCCTGAGCCGGGCTCGTTCTCCTGGCGGAGGCGGCGGAAGCGGGGCGGTTTGTCCTGGCGCGGCGGCCGACGCCTCCTCAGCGCCTGGCGGTCGGCGCTCTCGCCGTCCAGGTAGTACTCTCCGTCGCGCTCCTCTGCACCGTTCTCCATGAACGAGCCGGAGAACTTGGGCGGATACTTGAGGGTCTCGCGCTCGGCTACGAGAGGTTGTCGGCGCGAGTACGCGGTTTCGGACACCGGGCCGTAGCCGTTCTCCTGCATGGGACCCCCGGCGTTGGTGTACTGGGAGCCGCGGCCCCTCCAGGTAGAGATATCCCTGGGGCCCGAGAAGCCTCTGCTGTAACCGGCGGTGACGGTGGTGTTGTTGTTCGTGTTCATTCTCGGGGGCAACGTGCGACTCACGAAGCCCCCGCGGCCGGCCTTGACCTTGTCCTTGCCGTCGCCGGCCGCCGGGTCCTCCGCGTACACCTTGTTGGACCTCCAGGAGTCCCGGTCGGCCTTGCGGACTCCTTCCGCGGAGTCCACGTACCCGTCTCCGTTTTCAGCCCCCTTCTGGCGACGCCGCTTGGGCAGCTCTTCGTACTCCGAGGTCTCGCTCAGGGTCTCGCTGACGTTGCGTCTGCGGGGCTTGCCTCTCTGGATGTCCTCCACTTGGACAAAGTCTCTGGGCGGCCCCCTGCCCCGGCTCGGACGCTGACCCCCAGCGCTGCTGCTGCTGCTGTTCTTCCCGTAGCCCCCGCGAAGGTTCTCTCCCCCTTTAGCCCCCCGGCCTCCTCCTCCTCCTCCTCCTCCTTGTCCCACTCCTCCTCTTGAGTTAAACTCCCGAAATCCTCGACCGCGCCCTCGACCCGTTCCTCTGGCTCCGGCGAAGGCTTGCTCCTCGTCGATGAATATCCAGTTGTTGCGACGGGGAGCCTGGGAGTCGCGGCTCTCCGCGTCGTCCCTGGAGAACTGGCTCTTGTTGCCCGTGTCCCAGCTGCTCTCCTTGGGCACGTCCTCCGTCTGGGTGCTCATGGCCCTCTCCGGCTTGGCTGGGGCCGGCTGGTGATGGTGCTGCTTGTCCTCCGCCTGCTGCTGCTGCTGCTGCTGCTGCTTCTCGACGGCCGGTGAGGCTGCGCGCCGGCTGCTGATGGGCTGGTTGTCTTTCTTCAGGTCGTAGACGTTGGTGAGGACCTCCTTCTCCAGGCGGTACGGGACCGTCTTCTCCTCGGGCTCGGGCTTGGGCTTCTCGTTCTCCTTGTCTTCCACCTTGAGCGCTTTGAGCACGGGCTTCTTGATGGGGCCGGTTCTGCGGATCAAGGTGCGCCCGCTGCTTTCCGAAGGCTGGCTCAGACTGCCGCTCGAGCTATGGTCGGCCCACTGGTCTTGGCCGCCACCGCCGGTGGATCCTCCGTCCTTCGGCTGGCCACCGTCTCTCCTCCAACTGTCCTTGGAGCCGTCGAAGGCCTCGTCGCGGTGGTCGGAGCCGTCCTTCGGGTGCTTCTCTCTGGTGTCGTGTTTGTGGTAGTCGCCGTCTGAGCGCTGCCCGTGGCTCTGGGCCGTGGTGAGCAGGCCCTGGTCGTGGCGTTGGTGCTCCCTGTCGGGGACTCTGGTGTTCTGGTGGTAGCCCTGGTGAGGGAGGTCCTCGGTGGGGTGGTCCAGGCACTCGTTGGGCCTCTCGTCGTAAGAGCTCTGCTGGGAGCAGCCGATGTCACCTCTGGACAAAGCAATCAGAAATGTAACGTTACCAATAATAAGATAATATTATGATCTGCACACCGCCCCCCCACCAGGTGTTATCTATCCATAGAGCTGAAGATTGTCCATCTGGGGTTTTGACCAAAAGTCCAAAAACAGTTCAGGGTGAAAGTATTTCATTTCAGTGTTTAAAAAAACCCAACATGTTTTTGTATGTTAAACATGAGCCCCTTTTACACATGAAAGCTGTAAAATTGCCGGATTCAGTTATCCGGTAAAGGTAGCAGTTTTCTGTTGTTCAGACAAGACACGCCTTTCCTCCACTTGGACAAAGTCTCCGGGCCCCCAAGAACGCTACCATTCACACTGGCAATGCCGCTAAATAATAAACTCATCGCCTTCTTGAGAACGTTGTGATTGGCTCACACAGTTCGACAACAGAGCGCCATACGTTACATTTACGGCATTGTTCACAAATAAGGTCTTGCCGGAACTTAGTACCGGTAAGGTTACGTCTTATGCCGACATTTCGATACCGGGTTATACGGTGTAACTCGCACTCACCGGTCATCTTGCCGGCCACTCTCGGAGCTCTCGTGCTGTCTCTGGTAGGGTGGCGTGAAACTGCGCATGGGGTATCCATCTTGGTTCCACGTGGGATAAGGCTCAGTGGAAGCCGCACTCCTCTCCGGGTGCATGCTGGGATGACAGCCGTCGTCAGATCCAGGACTGTTCAGGTGGTCTTGATGAAGCATGGGTTTCATCATTCCTAGTAAAAAGAGACAAAAGGTTACGTTATTTTTTTGCAAGAGCGCAGGGGGAAATATCAAAGGGGCCAATATACCGTATACTATTTTGTCATCTGGAAGTCTTTACACTCTTATGAAGTTCGGATGAAGGAAGGAGATGGAACCTTCGTGGTATATTAATAAACATTTGAAGAAAGCACCCCTAGGGGTACGTTGAAGGATTGCAGGGGGTACTAGCAAAATCTAAGAAAATCTGAATTCCCGCTTTAACAAAATTATGTAGATCTGAATACTACAACTCCACTTGTGCTCCAACTGCAAGTATTCACACTAACAGTTTAATGCTTATAAATAACATGCACATACATTTCCCTTGCCAAAGTGTTTTGTGCTGGTAAAGGGGTACATGGCTGGAAAGAAACATCTTAGCTAGACTATCCTGTCCACCCGTGCGGAAGACCAGCAAGCAAGAAGAAAGCACCCGGGTTGCTAGCGCTCACCTGACGAGTGGACCGAGTTGGAGTAGTAGTCGACAGGGGACCGGCCCTGCGCCATGCGGGGGTCCATGAAGGGGGGCATCATCATCCAGCGAGGGTCGAAGCCCAGCACATGGGGAGGGTAGTAGCCCCGCTGGGGGTGGCTGGAGCCAGAGCTGGCCGGGTGACTCGACTGCCAGTGCTGCATCTTGTACACTTGCTCCTGCAGAAGAAACACACACACACACACACACAATATTTAAACAGAATACAAGGAGAGAAATGGCTGTGAGCTTTCAGCTTCAACATAAAACGCACGTTTGGAGTGCGCATGCACTCACGCATGCATGCATGACAATGTAAAAAGACTTTCTAGGCATCTGCTCTATCTGGAAAAAAAATGCTGTGCAAGTTCAGTGATGGATAATTTTTTTTATCTTTTATTGAATAATATAACGATTTTCAAATTGTAATTGTTAAACCAAGTTGTAAAAACCACTGGGTTTACTGACTGGGTGGTTTTATTTGCACATGAAGTCTATTTTTAGAAAGGAAATCATAGGCATTGTCAAGTTAACACAATCAAGTAGCACTTCACATTGGTAGCAGCGCTTTACGTTACATTGCTTTTGTTCAAGTTATAGAGGAGACTCTGGCAATAGGTTAACACCTGCTCCACCAGCTCCACCAGCTCCACGCAGGCTTTTCCGCATGCTCCACCGAGGCATTAAGCCTGGGATGGGGGACAGCATGAAAGGGCCCCCCCCACCTATTCTACTCGCTTGTATTCTCCTTGGTCCACCGGGTCTGGTCCCTCCTCATTGTCGAGAAGACAAATGGACTCTCCCCCTTTCTTAGGTTCTGAATGCGCCTCCCTTGTTCTCCCATGACGACCGTGTGACTGACTTTAAAATAGACACCTCATTTAAAAACCAAATAATAAAAAAAAGGTGTGTGAGAACGCGTGATAGGAAAAGGGGTTATGTGATGGGTGTGAGTGGAAGTGTCTACTACTAGGTGGGAAAACTCAAATAAAATACGAATCGTAAAAAATAATGAACGAACAAACTGGGCCTGACCTGCTGCTGCTGGTGGTGCTGTGGCGGTGGAGGAGCAGGCTGCGGCTGCTTCTGGAAGCGGGGAGCGATGGGCTTGGAGGGCTGGCGTCCGCCGCCCCCGTCCCCCAGCGGGGAGGAGGGCTCTTGTGCGTCGTCCTCGCCGCAGCGGTAGGCGGGGAGGCAGGGCTCCTCGCGGTACTCGTAGCCTGGCGAGTGGTCCGGAGGACACTCGCTCGCGTCTGTGGGAAGGGAGAGGGCAAATAAAAATGTGGAAATTGTTTGGAAACATTACTGCATTATTGAGTTCAGATCGAGTCATTTGTTCCTGTTCGGTGTTCACGGTCTGCACCTCAACGTCTCGTCGATTCTGATTGGAATTCTGATTCTTAACCGTTTGAGAATCTCCAATACCACAAAACAAGGACGACCACGCACGCCCATGGCATTCATAGTCGCCATTTTGCCTCAACGATGCCGCAGACGACACCACAAATCGCCGTATGAACCGCGCACGAGGGCTGCGATGACGTCATGTTTGGCCCGCACAGTTCACGCACGGCGACTATAACTGAGGCTTCTTGCCCAGTGATGCCTTGCAGGTAGACTCGGCCGAAAGGGTCTGGGTTCTCACCCCTGTCCTTACCTTTTGCGCTGTACTGCCAGTTGTCCTGGTGAGCTTTACTCGGCTCCCTCTTGGGGGACACGGCGGCCGCCTCCTTGCCCTCGCCGTCCTTCTGGCTGTCGTCGGACCTCGAGGTCTGCCGCTCCGTCTTGCCAAACTTCTCGTCCAGCCGCTTGAGCTTCTCGGCGCAGGCCGCCAGCCTCTCCTCGCGGGCGCGCCTCTCCTCCTCCTCGCGGCGCCGACGGGCCCGCTCCACGGCCTCCGAGAGCTCGGGGGACACGAACTTGGCCCTGGGGGGCGCCAGCTGGGCCTGGTGCTGGTGGTCGTCCTGGTCCTCGGGGTGCTCGCCCTGGTGGGCCGAGCCCGACCCCGAGCTCTTCTGCGGGGCCTGAGAACACGACGACAAGGGGGGGGGGGGGGGGTTCAAACAAAGTATTCCCTGTTCGCACGCCTTCTCGCAACATTTCTTGAAATACTTTATTTTCAGATAGATGATGGATTGAAGACGATGCAAAAAGTCATCGGTTTCTTGCCTCTGCAGTGTGTCATATTATAAGAGGTAAACAGGATATTCAAATGGAGAAAAGATTAACAGGCAATATTGGGAGCATCACAATAAAAGGAGGTGACCAACAGTGATCTAATTGGTCGGAATGCAGCAGCCCCCCCACTGCTAGGATTAGGTAATCCATCTTGTCAACATTCTGTTCATTAAATGTTGATGTAAAAGGGGAAAAAACACACAATTTGTGTGATGTTATAGGCCTACGTGCACAAAATGTCGACCCGTTTGTACACCGGCATCTTTCGAGTTTAACTTTGGACTTTTTTTTTGTACAATATGCTGCCAAGCAGAGAAGGAGACATCCATCACCATGGTTACTGCAAGGTCATTTGTCCTAATTAACAATAACATCTCACTTGGGAGGGAGTGAACACACACACAGCTCTTTGTATGCTGGCTCTGCTATTCCCCTCGACTGTCTCGAACATGGGTGATGCAAGGAGATGAACCAGTGATCTGAAAAGTCAGTCAGCCAGTGTGTGTGCATGTTGTGTGTGTGTGTGTGTGTGTGTGTGTGTGTGTGTGTGTGTGTGTGTGTGTGTGTGAGGGCTCAACAATTAATCGAAATATCATTGAAATCGCAATATGGCCAAGTGCAATATCCAAATCGCAGGAGCTGCAATTTTTTGATAAGGGTAAAATGTGTAAAGGTAAATTTATAACACCATTATAAATGAAGTACTGTGGAGCTGCAGAGATGCCCCGGCATTGAAAAAACATTTCTCCAGATGTAAGAAAACATGTTTGTTTGGTAAGGAGCCCAGCAAATGTCACATCATGATTTTAATAGTCTTTTCAGTGAAAATGAATATTGTGATGCAAAAATGATCATTCCCACATGTGATTTCTCTTTTTTGTGCGTGTGTACCTGGGGTTCGGAGGAGGGGTATTTGCCGTTGGCTTTCCTCTGGGGCTCGGTGTGGGGGTGGTGGTGAGAGTAGACGTCCTCGGCCGTGTCGTGGAGGTAGGCCCCCTCGTTGGAGCTGAGGGAGGCCTGGCGGTCTCGTTGGCTGGCCCTCTGGCGCTCCCACTCCGCCCTGGTGACCGAGGGACGACACGGTCAGTACGGCAAAACGGTGGCGGTTTACAGGCCCCGGTGAAATCGAAACGGTCACGGTTCCACAGACAAGATGGCAGGTTTGCGACCAAATCGAAGCGGCGAAGTCGCCGCGTTCGACAGCCTATGCGAGCACGCCGATTTCAGTTTAGTTTTTTTAGCCGTGGTACAAAAAGACTCACCACATCTTGCCGTTCTTATTGGAGCCATGTTCGTCTTCATCGTCACTGAATTTAAGCTTCTCGCCGTAGTCGACTTCTTCATGGAGTCCTGGGGGAGGAAGAGTTACAAGAAGTCAGTTGGAGGACAGAAGGAAAGTTTCAAACGCAACCCAGTAAATCACTTTGTTTTGGGCATCAATGTATTCCTCTACGCATGTGTATTTGACTCCCTAATGGCTTTAGGTCCATTGATTACTGTAACAAATTTCAAATTATCTAAACATAATTTTACCAGCAAGAAGTTAAAACACTTGCCAATGCCGCAAACAACTTCATGCCACAGCTCAACAAAATGATCAGTAACACCATGAGGTCGTAATCATTTCCACTACAAGCCATTGGGTTTCCGTGTATGCCAACCTTTCAAAAGAAACTCAACAGTATGAAGAGTTCTGGCCCTACTTGCGCAGTCTAGAGTCAAACAGTCATCTACACACCTGCCCAGCCGTCCTCACAGTTGGTGTCCAAGTCATCCAGATCCCTCAGGTCCTCGGGGTTGATGATGGCAGGCCTCGGGGGTCTCTCCCCGGGCCGGCGGATGGGCTGAGAGGAGGTGCGAGGGTTGGCTCGCACATAGCGGTTCTCCCGGCGGAGGTCACCGCTGCGGACGGAGGAGGAGGAAAGTTGGGACCGCGCTCCGAGCAACACGAGTGTGAGTGTGAGTGTGTGTGTGTGTGTGTGGAAGTATTGGGCTGAAACGTACTTGACGTGTTCCGAAGCGTTGGTGAAGTTCTGCCGGAAGGTGGGCCTGTTGTCGAATCGGGCGGGCGCCGTCACCGTGGCGACGGGAGCGACGACGGCGTTTCCGGGGGTCTCCCGCGTGTCTTTGGAACACATCTGATCGAAGCGGACATGAAACCAATTAAGAGCTGATAAGAGCTTTGATTGAACGCAATTAAATACACTTTGAGGCGTACAGCAAAAGGTGATTTGGTGTGTTAAGAGACTAGCGAATAGGGTTTAAACAACGCAGATGCCCATGCTTTTCCGATAGACTGGGCTAAACTGAGACGGACCCAAGTGTATCTGCAACGGAGAATAAGATGGCGCCAAGGGAGGACTTTTGTTGTTGTCTCGACATCGCGGGCACTCATTAATTAAACAACATTTACAGCACACTGCATTTAGCGTAATAGAGCTGCTCTAAATACTACCGTAAATATTTGGACACTTGGACATAGATCGGGCGAGAGCTGGTATTCAGACAACATGCCGGTGCTTTCTAACAGTGTTCACTATGCAGGCGTTTTGCAGACGCCACTTACGAACGCGGGCAGCATGTCGTGGTAGACGGCGTTGGAGGTGTGGTGGAGCTGGTGCTGCAGAGCAGTGGGGACCACGGTCCGGCGCAGCGGCTGGGCCGGACGCAGGGAGATCTCCTTCGGGTCGGGGATGGAGGGCTGGGCCGGGACTGCCGAGGAGGAAGAGGAGGAGGAGGAGGAGACGGCGGCGGCGGTAGCGGAGGAGGAGATGGCAGAGGAGGAGGAGGAGGAGGAAGGGGCGGAGGGGGCGGGGGCGGCGCTGGTCTCAGGCGCGGCGGGGGGCTTGCCCTCGGGGTCGGCTGGCAGACCGAGAGGCAGCGAGGAGGGCTGCAGGTTCCTCCCACCACCCTCCCTCCAGCTCGTCACATCTGGAGGAAAACGGGGCAGAGAACAAGATTAGGTCAAAATAATGATCACAACTAAATCCAACATCCCAACAAAAAAAAAAGGTCATTTAGCAGAAACTTTTATCCAGAGCGACTTGCGGTGAATTCAGGTACACGTCATCAAGCAGCAGCGGGTGGGCTGCGGACACCCCTAGCCGCTACGAGATCAAGCCCTAGGCGGATGCGGGTACTCACTCTGCGGGCGGAGGCTTGGTCCTGGCCCATACGACGGATCGAAGGCGCTTCTTTCCTTGACGGCCCTGTCCTGTTCCCCAGCGGCTTTCAGCGTGGGAAATTCCTCGTGAGAGAAGGGCTGAAGTCGGTTTAAGACCCTTGAACCTACCGCGGGAAATGACGACGATTAAAGATTAAACAGCGCGACGAGGTGTCAAATTATAACGTAGTTAGCGTTATCGTTTACGAGGCCTCCTTCCTACGTTTACAGTCATTTAAAACGAGGTTACGTACCATCTTGCTCTTTCGCCTTTCCATTTAGCTGGGCCCATTGCTTCGGTCCACCTGTGTTTGTGCTCTATGGAAATTGAACGCATTGTGATCAATCTCGGCTCAGAAACGTTTGGGAAATCGATTACCATCCATCAAGTAAAAAACACCAAACATTTTCTGCTTACAGCTTCAGAAAATGCCGTTCCAGATCATTGCAAAAATATTAAAAAATATTGTGACTGCTTGTCAGACAAGGCAAGCAAATTTAAGACCAATCAATTCGTGCTTAGAGATAAAGTACTTTAACACCACTGAATACAAAAGGTATTACTGCAAAGAGGGAACAACATTCACGGACTTGGGAAAACTGCACAACACGCATACCTCCTGGCTGGCTACTGGTGTGGGCTTCTGGAGATTGGAGACAGACTTCTGTAAAGCCAGCTGCGGCTGCAACTCCGGCAGCTGTGCTGTTGACGCAATAGAACTGAAAAAAAGACGAAAAAAATAAAATCAGGCCCGTGCAACTAAGAAGACAAAGTCCAAGCTAAAGCGAACCCGCCCCATGCAACTTTTTCACTGCAGCCGCCACTGTCGTCCAAATGTTTATTTTCCTCGCCTTTTCTCCAGCGACAAAATGTGCATAACAGCAATATAAAAAGGCATCCACCATGCTTTGTTGAGCTTTGAAGCCACGAGTTCCTTCCTATAAGCCAGTCACCATCAGTACACCTCTACGTAACCTCTACTCACTAGCATGATAAAACCTCCTCTATTCCCGAGTCCCACAATGTCATGGATTCAATGTCATTGTTGATGCCAGCATAAAGACTACAAAAGAAAGAGTTTATATTTAACGAGTGACCTGATCAGGTACCAGCCTGTATCACGGACCCTCCCCTCACATCCGCTCACGTGTCATATGTAGGAGTAAACAATACTTTATCAATACTTAAACACTTTATCTGTGTATTTGGTAGTTACGCAACATATTTTGTCTTCATACCTGGTCAGACGAGTACAATGAACATGGCTGAATATAGGGTAATGGTTTTGACTGTTATGGAACACTACAATTTAATAAGAACGTGGCATCATCATCATCATACATGTTTGCTTTCAGTGTTATTTTCCTCATACATGCTGTGCCGAGATCCTACGACACCACGGCAACACCATGAAATGAAACAAGTCACATTTATAACAGAGCTTTGAACCAATTACTAATTAAGAGGGCAGATGGGCACACACACACACACACACACACACACACACACACACACACACACACACACACACACACACACACACACACACACACACACACACACACACACACACACACACACACACACACACACACACACACACACACACACACCTCTTTTGATCGGGTTGTTCCTGCTGCTTGTTTGCCCATCCTGTTCCGTCTTTGGGCACGATA
>OOFB01025958.1:64557-76653 GCA_900323305.1 Trachyrincus murrayi
GCAGATTCCATGTTCACCAGGATATATACCCACACACACACGCGCGCACATACACACACACACACACACACACACATATACATGAACACACACACACACACACACACACACTCAGTGTGAAACTGTTGGTAAATAAAATACACGCACTTTTAAAGGAATTGCATTTTTAAATACATTTTAAATGACATTACAGGCTCTAAAATAAAGTCAACCAAGCCACCAGGTGGACATGACATGGACACATGTTTTGCTGATTTGCTGAAAGAACCAGTATGTTCATAGGCTACCTTATTTGTGTAAACGGTGTAATATAGTATCACTTTCGGATAAACATTTACATGGCAAACAGGAATATGGATTTTTTTTTTTAATGCACTTAAAGAAGCACTTATTAGAAAAAAATATTTTGGTAAAAGTGAGAGGTCTATGATGCAAGGCATACTATTGTGTGTCAGTGTTTGCCCTCTGCTTCAATCACCTTGAATCAACATTTAAAAAATACTGAAGCATAGGAATTTGTGTGTATCACATGGACATGGAGTGGTGGTCATAATAGTGGATGAGAACTTCAGGTCACACAGAATATGAGGCTTCGCAGAATGTAAGCCATCCACGCTTGGGCCATGACATTTATTAAAGGGCCTCTATTTTACCACCAGGTTTGATGTTGATCAGCCATTACCCAGCATTTCAAAATATACCCTTTTGTAACATCACAAGCCAGAGTCTCCTCACAGATGTATGTACTGTATGTATGATAGATAGATAGACCTGGTGGTAAAATAGGGACTCTTGCAATAAATTGCATAATACTCAGAGGCCAAATAAATTCCCGGATGCAAACATTTTATCTTTATTCCCACGTCACAGGTAAATATATAGTATTATCGATTATTGTATAACAATACGATTTCCCTGTTTTCCTGCACCCTTAAATAAATATATAGGACTAAAAGAAGACGAAGAAACTAGTGCTGTTGTACTGTGGACCTCTAACCTCTAGAGGGAGCACTTGTTAAGTTTTATGATATACCTGCCCAGAGTTAGAGGGCCTGCTGTCCTTGCCTTTATTCTGCATCGGTATGAGCATTAGTTAATGTAATGCCTCACAAAAACAGTTTAAGGAGTAGAATCGATAATGTTACTAGAATTGATTATGTTTGGATAAGGATTTCATGAAAATAAAATAGATAGGCTCAATGATCACTCAAAGGATACACTAGTAATATATAGGGCTTATCTATCTTCCAAAAACATTAAACCCAAGTGGCACTAAACCCAGATTTACACTTAGGATTTATTAGTCCATTCATCTGGAGTAGCCTAGATTTATTTGACCAATAGAGAGATTCATATTTTAAGCACGCTCACATAACATAAATCATGACCACAAAGGCTTTGTTTCTTAAACTTTTAATATAGGCTATATGCTAGGCAAAAAGGAGTCTATCCATATTAAATGAAGCTTATAGGCCTACCTGATGGGCCACTGCCATAAAACATTTTAAGAGACATAAATAATTATAGTGTGGACAAATAGTAAATGTGATTTGAGATTTGAAGCAAACATAATTGCAATATATTGAAGTCATTTGAACGCCAAATGAGTCATATGTATTATTGGTGTATTACCATAACCATAACATGCATATTTCTTAAAAAACTAAAAAACAAAAGACTAAAGTTGAGCTAGTTCTGTGTCTCTGCTTTGTGGAGAGGTGAGCTCCTGAGGACATACTGATGAAGTTCAATTCACATTTTGAGGCACTTTCAGTTCCTGTTATCAAAGAGTACACACAGACAGTTTCCTGTCACTTGACTCGTGGTAAGGCTATGGGTAATTGAAGGAGGACAGCAGCTAAGGTTTCAGTGGAAGTTTCAGACATTAGTGTTGAAGACATTTGTGTCTTGTGCGTTAACCTCTTCTGGCTATTTGGTATTTTAGAAACTAAAATATGTATAGTTTTCAGAATGTATTCAGAAATGAAATGTTCAAGATTAGAATTACATTTAGAGCAATCTGTCTGTGGTGAAAATGAACAGACAATTGATTAGTGCTGTAGACAAAAAAGAAAAGAAAATCAGATTCTATTTATTTTGTTGTATCTTCCACAAATTTACTACATTATAGAATACGTATTTCAAAACTTTACCATCAAACTGAACTCTTGACCCTGACTGCCTTTTTCCAATTTAATATTAAATAATCTATGAGGCTTTCTGAATAAACTTGACGTGAATATCTTTGTCTCGTGTCGTGTAGTCTTCTCCGTTTCAAAGAATGCATCATCATAACATGCTGATTACTACAACCATAACAGTGACTCGCAGTGTACTCCAGTGTCTTTCCAAAGACATCTGCTCACATTCTCATCACCACATGTGTCATGCAAGTAAACACATGCACCGCTAGCATGAGTCCAGCTGATGCAGATTCAAGCGTCCGTATACAGACACACGCACATCCAATCCAATCCAAAAGAATGAGAAAAAACAAACGTATGATTGCCAATGGCATCTTTTATATGCATGCACAAATACAAAAAAATATATACTAAAGAAGGCATTTTAAAAGATCAACTCTCGAAGCTCATTATTACAACTGAAAAACCATGAAAACTCTATGTAGCAAACAAAGCATGCCGATGCACTCAAAAAAGTTCTTCAATTAAACATTCTGCTACAATAAAATCCCATTAAATCTATGCAGTTAATGAATAAAAAGTGTTAGAAATAGAAGTACTATCATCAGTCATCAATGAACAGTTACAAAAAAACTGAGTTGTAGTCGTTGACTTTTAAAATAGTAATCAAAACCGTGCACAAGTCCCACGGAACGCACTTTAAACGCTTAGTGGAGCAGCCAGTAAACCACACGTACAAACTGAGTTCAGCTCTTAGGCTGATGCATAGACAGCAGAAGAGACGGAGAAAGAGAGTGGAAGCTAGGGCAGAAAAGTAACTAAGTTCATAAATAAGTTCATGGAGCAGAACTCCAAAATAAATTGTAACACATTTTAATCTAGGAAACAATGAATTATTAATATGGTGTATATTTTTTGCATAAAGAACATTTCAACCAAATATTACCAATACAATGTTACAAATATTACCATGTGTAGGACAGGCATTGGGTAATACCATGACTTAACGTATTTACCTAACTAAAAAACGTTTTAAAACCTTTGTCGTTAATATCCTAGTATTTTTATCTTATCAGCATATTAAACCTAAAACAACGTATTTGTGTGTGTACTACATATATTTTGAGGAAGAAGGCAAAAGAAGAAGATGAAATTAAAAAAATTTAAAAGGAAAAACAAGAAGTGCAAGTCAACGCTATTTCATGCAAAAATGCACGTAATACTTTCAGCCAAGGGCAGGAAAGTATGAATAGCACTTATTGTTTCAAGTACAAAATTTAAACAACAAATGATACAACAGTGATACATACACTGTTACTTTAGCAGAATTAATCTAGACTGAGCTTTGAGGTGTGTGGGTAGATTTAATGACAAATACAACTGAAACGTAATTCACTGTTCTATGATTGATGTGATGGCTTTTTGGCACTCTTTGCATCACAAAGAAGCGTTTATGAAGAACTAAACCACACCTTAGCACACCTCTTTGTACAATACATAGCTGTAAACTGTAGACTGCAGCTTTAAAACCCCGAGACTTGTGGCGTAGTTTACGCTGTGTAAAGTATGCTACAGAAACGTTTACACTGTCAAGCTATGCTACAAAGACTTCCATCGAATCTTAGGACCACGAGGGCTAAAAAAAGAACCCCAAACAGCCCTGAAAAACCCTGAGTCTTGTAGCATTGTTTTTACGCTGTGTAAACTACGCTACAGAATCGTTTGCGGTGTAAAGATACGCTACAAGACTTCGAATCTCAGGACCACAAGGCTAACGCATTAAAAACCCCTTCGCAGTCCACGCAGCGCTTCTGTGCACAGCAGCCACTCACTAACTAACTAACTAGCTAGCTAGCTCACTAGCTCACTAACTAGCTAAAAGGGCTCCAGCTGAAGGTGCCGATGGAGATGAGAATTTGACAGGTGCCGGAGGACAGCCACACATTCTCCATCAGGCTAAAGTGCAGGAGCCCCAGCGCGAAGCCGCACACCATGTCAGTCAGGTGGTGTTTGCCCAGCATCACGCGGGAGACGCCCACCAGGACGGCCCAGAGCACCAGCAGAACGCGCAGCGGCACGGCCAGCACCAGGTGGGACAGCAGGAACTTGGACACCATGGCCGCGCGGCTGGCGTGCGCCGCAGGGAAAGAGTACATGTCCATGGACACGTAGTCCAGGAAGCCGGGGGTCATCTCCCAGGGCCCCCGCCGCTTCACCAGCCTCTGGACGCCTGCGATGGTCAGTAAGTCCAGCAGCAGCGCTGTAGGGAGGGGACAGGGGTCAGTTAAGAGGCACGAGGAGATTGGGAAAGAAAAGGGACGTGTGTTGAAATGGCTATGAACTGGCTACGTTGTCGGGAGAAAAACTGTCCTGTCATGCAGTCTTGTGCAATCTTTTTTTGCTCAACATTAGTTAAAGTGATGGACAACACAAATCCGTAATTTACTTCTAATGATGTTATTAAGGGTTACCAAGGTGTTACTAAGCATAATGTACTTCTAATGGTGTTATTAAGGGTTACCAAGGTGTTACTAAGCATAATGTACTTCTAATGATGTTATTATGGGTTATCAAGGTGTGCATTAAGTATAAGTATGTTCCATGAAATCCATTGCAATCTCATGTAATTTCAGTCAATCGATTTCCTTCTATTCCGTCACGTCGATTTAATGGGTGGAGTCTATTTTCCCTCCTGGCTACGTAGCCAAGCGGGTGACCAATTACTGTACGCCAAGCCAGGCCACACACACTACGGGGGCGGTGCCTATTGACGGAGTTTCGGACTTTGAGGAAGTAAGAACTACACAAAACAGCGAGGGGGGCGGGGACTCAGACCACACCCCTACCATCCTGAGTCTTTCCAAGAAGTCTATTAGCTGACTTTGTATGTATATACAAATATATGTGTATATTTGATGCATATTAATATACTGTTTGACATTTTCCTGGCAAGATATTCGGTAGGTGTGTAGTGGGTACATCCCTCAGTGATATGTTATGGTTATTTTACGTTTTTAGATCCGGTTGTGCATCACTTGGCCTTACTCTAAAAAATACATTTTTAATTTTGACCTCTCATCTCTTTTTGGACGTCAGCAGTGGGTTGAAGGATGGTATCATCAGTGGACAAAACCTAATCATGTACTCGAACTGTGATGGTTAACCGTTACTATTTTACTATTTAGTCATCAGTCTTGGGCTCGAACCCAGAACCGTGCAGCTTTAAATTGACCCCTTGAGGAAGACATGGCAAGTCAAAAGCGTCAATAGAAACACAACTCGAAGACGAATGTATGTTGATGGTCATTACTGAGTTCACCTGGAGGGATTCAGGCCTGTAATGTGAAAACAAAGAGCTGTCCTCAAGTAACACCATTCTATTATTGATGTGGAGACACTCCTCATCATCTTACAGGACTGTATGTCGGTATACTCTTGTACAAGAAACAATGCAAAGCAAATGGGGGTTGAGACTGACGAAGGGCTGTACGAATAAACCTGACTTGACTGGATATGTTTGAAGATTTCATTCATATTTAAACTTTGCTTTATTTAACGTAATTCCCATCTGTCCAGCTGTGTAAAGCAGTTCCATGCTCCTTTAGTTTTTTTGTTGAATGTACCAGACAGTTTTAAATAGCACCAGAGCCCAATATAGCACCATCTTGGTGATGTTGGTGTATTTTGAATGAATCAACACGGTATCAACATGAAGCCGTGGCATCTTTTATAAGCCAGACAGCAGCAACAGTTGCGGCTACAGGCGTGTTCCTAACCTGATACATTTTCAAGATAACCGTAACAATATCAATTAAAACCACAAAGGAGTTCTGCATTGACTGGATTAGAGGTAGTTCATATATATAAGTCATATGATTCATTGTAATATGTACGTTTAAACAAGGAAAAGGCAACATGGTCTATTCTTGTGCGGCGTTTTGCATACTAGATTCATTATGAAATAGTACAAGTCACTTTAATGAGTCACTTTAAGTCACTGTGATCTTCATTAATGACCAGAGACACTGGAATGTCTATTCATGCATTGATTCTGAATTCAGTGACTTGAGCATCGCACCTGTTCAATTAACAGGAGTGTGGTTGTTCTGATTGGTTGAGGGACAACGAGTGAATGTCTTATAGGTTAATACCTGCTGGTGGTCACCGGGAATAGGTCAATTGTGTTGGAGTTATTTTTATGCTATTTATAGTAAAAGGTAAAACAATAGCTGATGTCTACACTAAATTGACCCTGATGGATTAAGTGATAAACTTATATTTACGTCATGACAAAAGTAATAATATGCCGTTATAATTAAAAATAAATCTGGTTTAACAACAGAAAGAGCTCACTGTGTTTCAGGAGAGCTAACCCACAAACAAGGTGGCACAAGTTTAGAAGTGTGGCTTTTGGAATTGCACAATCGCAGGATTAAGCAACAAGTGGACATTTACCCAGCAGCAGGTTGACCAGCACCTCTTGTCCGGCCAGCGTATTGCTCCTCGTGAGACACACGATAGTGCCAATGATCCACGTGATGCCGTACCCGGTGAGCTCCAGCAGGGAGACCATGGAGCGGCACCCTCCCCAGGAGGACGAGGTGTAGGCGCAGACCCCCATGCGCTTGGACAGGCTGATGTCAATGGCGAGCAGCGCGTTCATGGCTATCCCCTTGAAGGAGGGGTTGAGCTGCATGCAGTCTTCCTCGGGCATCTTGCCCGGCTCCTTTTTGTCCTTATCCTTGTTGTTGCTGTTGTTGTTGGTGGTGGTGCCGGTGGTGGCGGCACTGTCGGCGGCTTCCTCGTTCGACTGACTCGTCTGGGGCTTCATCTGCGACGGTCTCCTGGAACCGGGTCGGCTCTCGGCGGCGGGCGCGCCGCTGCGCATGGGCTGGTTCAGGGACATGAACTCGGGTCTGCCCAGGACGTTGTTGCGATCCCGCGTCCTGGATCTCGCGGTGTGACTTGAGGAGGAGGGCATGCTGGGTCCACTTCGCCTTCGCCAGAGAGAGAGAGAGATGCCACCACAGCCTATTGTTGACAATGTGTGTGTGTTTTTTTTAGTTGTTTTTTTTACGGCGTTTTAAAGTAGGGAAGATCACAAGATGTAAGGAAGGAACAGGACTCCAGCCCGTCAGCCCGTCCCTGCTGTAGCTCTCTAGTAGATATATTTAGACCGACTGGAATGAGCGTTGGCCATGCTGTTTATACACCCGGGCAGGCACAGAGAGGGAGAGAGGGGGGGGGAGAGGGGTGACGGGCATCTGCCTCGGCCAATCCAGCGGTACGGGATCTGCAGCGTGGACACAAAATCACATTATAAGCATCTTGATAACACAATAACGACACAAAACGAACCGCTGTGTCGGTGGTCGCTGTTGTAGCACACAGGCCTGCATCTCTAGATGACAACAACAACAACAACAACAACAACGACGACTCATTAGGTGTTTTACCAGACGAAGGGAGAGAATGATCCATATGCCATCATCACTTCGGCGTCCATAACGGCATCCGTGGCATCCCAAGAACGACGGGTCATTTTTAGCCCGGACGGATATAGTCCCCACACAGGCGAAAAGAAAAGAGACGTATACTATTACAGAGTGGAGGGGAGACGGTGTTCGCCAGTGATCGGTGCACCATCTGTGTCTTGTAGCTACCTAGCTACCACTAGATGTGACGTAGTTTACGTCAATTCACGTCCAGTTCCACCTGGTCCGGTCCTTTGTGTTGCGCCGTTACGCACGGGGAGTTCTCCAAGGTGCTTAAACGCGCAGGAGCACAAACACAGCGGACACGCTACCCGTTTTTTGTGTGATTCAGCAATAAAGTAATAATAATAAGATAATAACCCTAATAATGAGATTGGGGGGGGAAAGCTATTTACATTTTTTTTTCCAAAGGAGCTTTATTTTCAAGATCTCACTCTCAAGCCACTTTTAGCACACAGCGGTACACTTAATTACAAACAGTAAGGATACAACTAGGCTGTATAGGCTCTAAGTAATGATAAACTGTAATTCATTAAAACGTGCTTGATTTTGTAACGCTGATCTGCTAACCCTATACAATCTCATTTAGGCGTATGAATTAGTTATAGGCCTAAATGATATATTCTAGATAGTTTGGATAGACAGAAGCCTACATTGGTTATTTTCCCATCTCAGTGCATAGGCCCTTGTCACCTTTGAACAGTCGATTAACATCACACTACTATCACTCAGTACACAAATAATAAATAACAATCATAAAAAAAAGAAGAAGACAGGTTCAATACGGAATCAATAGCCGACTACAACTCCCATTAGGCACCGCTCCTCGGGCGGAAGTCTCGTCTCAGATGTACTTATAAAGGAGCTGGCGCGAGAGAGAGAGCGAGAGGGGAGGGAGAGAGAGAGAGAGAGAGAGAGAGAGAGAGCGAGAGCGAGAGAGAGAGCAGTGCGGGAGGGTGAACCTGCCGTGGACGTGGAGATGGGACGAGCTCCGGGGTTGGTGTCGGAATTCAGGCTAAATTGACCCACGACGGCAGCACCCCGGGGTGCTCGAACTATGTGACAGTCTGCATTCAACTCAACAAGGACGCTTTGAAACAAACAACAAAAAAAAGACTAATTTCAAATATTATAGGGCTAGAATATCCCGGAGACCGGGGACTAAAGAGACTAAAGTTGACCAAGGGGTGCCTTTGGATTGTGCGAGGCGACGCGGGTTCAACTCGACATGCGTGTTGAAAAGCGACGTGTGTGCCATCCGCGGACCGAGGGGGACGCGCGTCGGGACCCGGAGTGAGGACATAATGGACTTACCTTTCTGAACACACACACACACACACACACACACACGTACAAGTCCGAGGAACTGTCTCTCAGGCTCAATGTATTGAGTCGGGTTTCAATCCGGTAAAGTCGCTGATGTGTACTGCTGATACTGCTTTCGTACCGTGTCTTAAATTACCAATCGAATAAGATAAAAAAAGAAACAGGGTCGTTTTAATTGCTCCGTATGGCGACCCCCTTTTGAGGAGACTATTGCGTATTTCAAGCGCATTCTAACCTATTTTAGTCAAATCATACTGCTTCTAAATCGTCAGTTATCCAAGTTATCCAAAAAAAAGTGCACGCGTATGAATTTTAACGCAACACAAAGGTCACCAAAGTCGCCCCACGAAGCGATTGTGACGCACGGTGACTTTTTTATGGCATGACACCTTTGAAGTCTGAAACAGTTTGGCGATGCAGCGGCACGATTTTTATGTTGTGGTCTTTTTAGCACAACTAGCCATACTAACCTTATTTTCAACCCAAAACGAAAGAAAGTGGGTTTGAGAATTCAACACTGTCTGCGGCCCCGAGAGATGCATCCTGTCAGAGGGTCGCACGACACCCATGGGTGCTGTAGAGCACAGGAAACCCCGAGGAGTCGATAAACCAGTGACTTCGAAGCGATACACGGAAAGAGCACGTTGTGTGAGAGCTTTTTTTAATTTTTTTTAATAGATGGAGTTTGGTTTTCGTTCAACGGGAAGCATGTGCCCGTGAATGTGAAGACAAACTATTTTTTATTCTTCTTTTTTCCCCTCGACAGCTCTGGATGGAGTTGGCTGGCAGGTGCATGGCTGACGCTGAAACCACATTTTGACTTTCTATGTCTATTTTGGAGTAGGCCTACGACTACTACTACTACTACTACTATGTTGCTGATCCAACTGTCGTGATTTTAGTTTTTTTTTCTTTCTTTTTGTCCCGCTGTGTTTGTGTCCATGCATCTGTCCCCCCCAGACCTCTGGACGTCGTTGTGTACCGTGGTGGTATTCAACGCGATGGGCTGCATCCAGAGCCTCAGGTGTAAACCCAGGAGCTTCCGAGACAGCGTCGTGGTGCTGGAGGTGAACTCGTCCATCGACCCCAACCCCACCAGCATCGACGAGTCGTCCAGCGTCGTGCTGCGCTACAGGACGCCGCACTTCCGGGCGTTCGCGCGCGTACTGGTGCCGCCCGTGGCCGGCCAGGAGACGTGGACCGTGGGCTGGATCCAAGCCTGCAACCACATGGAGTTCTTCAACACGTACGGCAACAAGGGGATGTGAGTAGCCTATCACGACCAATTGGATTTCAGTTGATCACCTAATCGATTCACGGCATTCCACTGGACTCACGCTTTTCAGAGTAATAGTTTTGCTCAGTTATTTCACGCATGGGTTATATGTAAATGTGCCAAGTGTTGCTATAGCAACTCTTTGGGACATTTACATATGTATCTATTTGATCTAGACAAAGTCGTAATCAGAGAACACACACAGTGTGCAACGTGAGGTTTAAAGATATGTAATCTATATATATATAGGCTATAATAGATGTTCCTCTCTTGTTGGAGTGGAGAGCAGGGGGAGGATGTATAGGACTACTGCAGATTTAAACATTTAAACAAACTTTATAAGTCACAAACAGACAAAAAGACTTTTGACTAGACCATTCAGACAATGATTATTACAAGTAGAACACGCAATACTTTATAATGACATATAGCTTTGGTGTACGTACGTACATACATATAAATAAATATTAATAATTTATAATATAGGCCTGTGCCTTCTCTGCATTTAGGGTATGTTACCGAAGGACAAAATACACGGTTCTGCTTGTGAGCACACACACACACACGCATCCAAGAAGGGAGAAGGAGGAGTTGTGCAAAAGATAGGAAGGAAACGTAAAGCTTGCTTTGCTGGATTTGGTAAATATCCGTGTGTGTGTGTTGTGGTTCATATTTAAGCGTAATAATGTATATCCTAAATAAAGTCAGAAACATAGGTCATATAAAGAGGGTTAAAGAGTCTATACAATTTAGGGAAACCTGGTCATTACAGACCAAATCCAACAGGTTATGTTTAAATTTTTTTTTAATAAAAGGTAATTTTATATGTAAATACATTTTACAACTCATTGGTCCACGCACATTTCAGCCTGTAAGTCCAAATATTGGACTTGCCCCTCACTCAGCAGGCTATGTAAACGAGTCGGTTTGGGAAGCTAACGGCGGTGCTACAGTTAGCTGTTTCGCTACTACTTCCTGTAAGCTAAAGGACTCCACGAGACAGCCTGTGTGGTTTATCTGAGCCGGTCACAGTGAAGGATGTTTGCAGGCCCAAGATTAACACCGCCTCTCCCCTCCTCACCATCTCCGCCCCTCCTGAAGAAATAAAGAGACGTAGAGATAGAGAGAAAGTAAAGAGAGAGAGCGGAGTAAAGAGAGAGAGACAGATGTATATGGTGATAATGGGATGTTAGATTTAATTAAATGATTAATACATGATCATTAACTAAGTTGGTCAGAATATGTACTGTATGTATGGTATTCAAGTTGTCAGTTGCTTATAGCACTGCAATATGTAACTTGTGTTATTTAAACCACATACTTGTGTGTTGATATTGTGGTATTGTGGTGTATGCACGCATGCATGCACACACACACACACACACACACACACACACACACACACACACACACACACAAACACACACGCAAGCACATCTGATAAATATACAAAACAGGGAAATGGTGACATGTATTTATACGCTCAGAAGATAATAAATATTTTGTTTGCAAGATAGCAAAATACATTTCCATACTAAATGTATTTCACATCTGGCATTAGTCGGCTGTATTATACACCAATTATCAATTTACTACAACCGTTAATTACTCGATATACATAATATCACATAACAATCATTAGTGTTGATCTATATATTGCATTTATGCAGCAAATTAATTAGTTGCTGAATCTCATTTCCTGTAACACAGTACAATGTGTGTGTGTGTGTGTGTGTGTGTGTGTGTGTGTGTGTATGTGTGTGTTTTGCTGACTCACTGCTCTCACTGTGAGTGTGAAAGTCAGGAGTTTCCCTCACACACACACACACACACACACACACACACACACACACAC
>OOFB01025961.1:0-11690 GCA_900323305.1 Trachyrincus murrayi
CTGACAAGGAGATGGAGGCCCTCAGAACCAAGGTGTGTGTGTGTGTGTGTGTGTGTGTGTGTGTGTGTGTGTGTGTGTGTGTGTGTGTGTGTGTGTGTGTGTGTGTGTGTGTGTGTGTGTGTGTGTGTGTGTGTGTGTGTGTGAGTAGGGCCTAGTGACAGGAGTAAGATGCAACACAGATGTCTTGGACATGGTATCTTGAATGGGAGTATGTTTCAGAGAGAGAGAGAGAGAGAGAAAGAGAGAGAGAGAGAGAGAGAGAGAGAGCGAGAGAGAGCACCCATGAAGTAGAAGGATATTATCTTAATACGCATTTTTTTATTCCTTTCACAAATCAGTAGCAACACAATGTGCATTACTGTCTCTAGTGCTCCCCCTGAACAGCTCTCCTCTGCTCCTATCACTGGAGATACAACAGTTAGTTAAAAACCACTTCCTGCCCTGCTAATTCAATTATATTAGTCTCAGATGAACCCTTTGAAATACTGCTGGTCCCTAACATGGTGTGCCACCCGGGTCTAGGATGAATAAATTATTAAACCATGGTCTCCAAGGTAAAACTGAACTGATATTATAATTCATGATTATAAGACTTCATCTCTGTAATGGCCAAATTCTTTAGTGGGTTAAAATATTAGGTGTATGGCTATAAATTGTGAGCACAGCTTTCAAATCAACATCTTGGAGATCAAACTGCCAAAAAATTCAGTGTGTTAGAATGATATCATTCTGTTTTCAGATAAAATAATATCAGACTTTATTAATCAAATGAAATTATGTTTAATTTAATATATTATTGTACAATATGATTATTGATTATTATATTTGTATTGATCAAGCCACCTATACATTTAATATAGCACTATCAATATCATGTTATAGTGCAGCTCTGGAGACCTGGGTTCAAATGAAGTGAAGGTTCAGACAGGAAGACTACTTGCCCTAAGACATAGCATCTTCTCTGGATACACTACACCTTTAAGAGATCCTCTGCACCCTAAGACATAGCATCTTCTCTGGATACACTACACCTTTAAGGGATCCTCTGCACCCTAAGACCCAGCATCCTCTCGGATACACTACACCTTTAAGAGATCCTCTGCACCCTAAGACCCAGCAACCTCTCTGGATACACTATACCTTTAAGAGATCCTCTGCACCCTAAGACCCAGCATCCTCTCGGGATACACTACACCTTTAAGGGATTCAAATGTCCTGTGCTCTTCAAAGCATTCAGGAAGACTCATTCTAAACCAATCACAATGATTCCTGTCAATATAAGTACGGCTGCTTGCTTCTCTTCTCTGTGTCTTTCAGATGCTACTTCATGCAAACCCACCTCCACCATACAAAGAGGTTCATCATCCGCCCTACGCCAGAGCATCACCAGCTCCAGCCCCATCACCACCAGGGTCAGGACTCCATGGGGGGATTGCCTATCTCCTACTTCTCATCGATTCAAATATATCATTGCATTCATGGAATCCTATCGGCAAATGTATATTGTAATAAATTATCATTTTCGTTCCAAATTAAGTCTCTCCTGATTGAAATGCTGCCGAGTGTGTTCTCCATGGAAACCTAGTATAATTTGGGAAATGTAAAAGACATAATGTTGTCTTTTTGGAAATGTAACAATGTCATGTGAATTGTAGTGTCAATTATAACCTCCGACCTCATAGGTAGCGTCTCGGAACTCTAACAATGTCATGAAAATTGTAATGTAAATTCTAACTGGTTCCGCCAAGGGTGTGCTCCATGGAAGCCTAATGTATTGATGTCTTTTTGGAAAATGTCATTTGAATCGTAATCTCACGTATAACCCCTGACCAGATCTTAGCTGGGAGAGCTGATGGTTATCAGCTCTGAAGACCCGGGATCAAGTCACGAGAGGGTGGTCTCCATGGAAACCAAAAGTAATGATGTAACTTTGAAACATAACAATGTCATATGACTTTTGACGTCAATTATAACCTCCGACCACATCATAGCCAGTATCGATGGCGCAGTCGATCAAGCTGTTGGTTATCATGCCTGGTGACCCAGGAACAAGTCATGCAAGGGTGGTTACCATGGAAACCCATTATTATAGGTTATTATATGAACCTACCTCTATCTCTAACCTATTAACCTGTCCTGATGGTGCAGCAGATAGCGCTGTTGGTTATCAGCTCTGGAGACCTATGTTCAGACCTGGGTGGTCTCCATGGAAACCTAACATAATGATGTACTTTTGGAAACATAACAATGTCATGTGAATTGTAATGTCAATTAAAACCCATTAAAACCGATCATACAGTGTAGGTGGCGTTTTGGTGGCACAGCGGCGAGAGCTGTCGGTTATCATTTCAGTTGAAGTCCTGCCAAGAACGCTCCCCTTGGAGAGCTAATGAATATTTGGAAATGATGTGAATGTAGAAGAGTGAATTGTAATGTAAATTATAAACTCCGACCAGATCATAACCAGCGACTCATTGGCGCAGTTGACAGAGCTGTTGGTGATCAGCTCTGGAGACCCGGGTTCATGTGCCGCAGAGGGCGCTCTTCATGGAGACCTAATGAAAATAATTTATGAAAATGAAACGATGCCATGTGAATTGTAATGGCAGTTATAACGTCTGACCAGGTTATAGTCAGTGTCTTCGTGGCACAGAGGAGATAGTTGTTGGTTATCATCTCTGGAGACCAGGGTTCAGCTCCTGCCAAAGGCGATCTCCATGGAAACCTAATTCAATTTTGGAGACTTAATGATGTAAATTGTAATGTAAATTACAACCTCCGACCAGAGAGCTGCCGTTTATCAGCACTGCAGACCTGGGTTCAAGTTCTGCCAAGCACTCACTCCTTGGAAACCTATTTTGGAAATATGAATTGTAAAGTAAATGATCAACTCCATTCAGATCATAGCCAGCATCTCAGTGGAGCAGTTGACAGAGCTGTTGGTGATCAGTTAAGCAGCTCTCTCCACTCGACCACAGAGACACTAGCTATGATCTCGTCAGAGGTTATAGATGACATATTTACATTTCCAAAACGACATCATTACGTTAGGTTTCCACGGTAACCACCCTTGCCTGTCCCTGGGTCTCCACGGAGGATAACCAACAGCTTGATCGACGTATGAAATGCAGGGAATATAAAAACTCAAAATAATAAAAATATTACATCAGATTATCTCTCTTAAAAGTTTTTAAAAACACTCAACAGACTCGGCCGTACGAACAGGAGCAGGGAGATGGTTCCAACACTGACTTAAACCCAGGTCTTCAGAGCTGATAACCATCAGCTCTCAGGGATTATACTTGACATTACAATTCAAATGAAATCGTTACTTTCCAAAAATGATGTTAGGTTTCCATGGAGGGCACCGTTGGTGGGACTTGAGCCCAGGTCTCCAGAGATGATAACAATCAGCTCTCTCTGCTGTCACCGCCAAATATATGGTTAGAGGTTATAATTGACATTATAAATCACATGGCATCATTAGATTTAAAAGTCACATTAGGTTTCCATGGAGACGTCAGCAGGAGTTGAACCCAGGTCTCTAGAAATTATAACCATCAGCTCTCTCCACTGCCACACCGAAATGCAAGCTATTATCTGGTCAGGGGTTATACTTGACGTTACAGTTAGAATTACATTGTTACATTTACGTTTCCATGGAGCACGCCCTCGCCGGGACTTGAACCCAGATCTCCAGAGACAATAAACAACAGCTCTTCTGCTGCGTTATAATTCACATTAAAATTCACATGACATTGTTACATTTCCAAAATTATATTAAGTTTCCATGGATAACGCAGCAGTGGCAGTTGAACCCAGGTCTCCAGAAATGATAACCAACAGCTCTCTCTGCTGCGCCATGGAGATGCCTGCTATGATCTGGTCGGAGGTTATAATTCCAAAAAGACCCTAACCATATCATTATGTTAGGTCTCCATGGAGAGCACCCTCGGCAGCAGTTGAACCAAGGTATCCAGAGGGGATTACCAACAGCGTTATTGGCTGCACCACAGAGAGACCAGCTATGATATCGTCTGAGGTTATAACGGGACATTCACATTCACATGACATTGTTTTGTTTCCAAAATCTCAACCATACGTGAGGCTTTGATGGAGATCACCCTTAAAGGACTTGAACCAGGGTCTCCAGAGTTGATAACCAATAGCTTTCTCCAATACACCACCAAGAAACTTGTGACAAACTAGTGAAAGTGTAAACACAGATAAACAGTCAGTCAAACTCAATTCATGGCCAGGAAATGAGCGCCTTTGAAAATTAATATTAGTAAAAATATATTATGTTGGTTGACTAATATAAACTTAGACATCTCGTTATGTTACTAAGCATTTATAAATGGCATAAAGGTTGGATTGATCAATTCAAGTAGATAGACAGCAGTTTAAGAATTTTGTGTGAGAATATAATCTTGAGACTTATGTGAGTATTGTTACTGCTGCAATGGTACATTTCCAGCCTTTAAATGTCATGTATAAATGCTTAGTAAGGCATAGAGAGAGCCCTCACTATAGATGAGCTCACACAAGATTTAACTAATGCTTTCTAACTACCTGAACTAACCATGAATTGCAGCATTATTAAGTGTTTATAAAGCATTATTAACACATAAATAGTTTGTATAGCATTAACTTATAGGAACACTACTACTTTATTAATGCTTCCAAGTTGCAGTTATCTAAAAGTGCGACCCACATTTGTATTATTAAATAAATAAATGAAGATGGATGGATGTCTCAAAGAATATTGTTTTCCTTCTCAGGGCTTCTTAACTTCAGATGTCTCTGGCGCGGTGGTAAGTATACGCTGAATGCAGAGGCTGTGCAGCTGTGTTTACATGGACTGTGTTTGTCTGGGTGCCACTGCCTTAGCCGGGGAGAAGCATTGGCCTCAGGTGAACACTTAGAGCCTAGCATGTCGTCGGCAGTCCTGCTCTCAGCTTCTCAAAGGTTATCTTTCTCCATCCACTCGAGAATCCAATGTTGATGAGATATCACAGATACATTCTCTCTTATATACAAAAATATATCCCTCTATCCATCTATATATCTATATATCTATATATCTATCTATATGTAAATATATATATATATATATATATATATCTACGGGTATCTATCTATCAATCTATACATCTATACATACATACATCCATACATACATACATACATACATACATATATCCATCTATATATCTATATATCTATCTATGGGTCTCTATCTATCCAGCTATACATACATACATACATACATCCATCCATCCATACAACCTATAACTACTGTAACTAGTATGAGTAAACACTGGGTACGGCATGGTGTCAGATGGGCCACATCATGTGTTTAATATTTATTGCATCAGAGGGCCCGGCGTTGTGCGTCCTAATGAATAAAACACTGTGTTTATCCTTCCTGTTTAATGTTACATCCCCGTGAACAGTCACAGGGACCAAGAGAATATTTACTTGTGCTGGGACACCAGGGAGTTAGATTATCTGCTGGCGGCTTTGTAGTTTTCTGAAGAGTCCCCATGTGACATCCGCCGCTAAGGGAGAGAGAGAGAGAGAGAGAGAGAGAGAGAGAGAGAGAGAGAGAGAGAGATGTAGGGAGATCTTATTTACACTTCTCTGCTGTGTAGAGCCCTCCTCATGACAAATAGAAAGAACGAGGAATGAGAGAGAGGGGGGAGAGGGGAGAGAGAGGGAGAGAGAGAGGGAGAGAGGGGGAGAGAGCGGGGAGAGCAGGGAGTGGAAGAGGGGAGTGAAAGACCACTGTTATGATTTTGTGTTAAGGAGTGGGTAGTCCAGTGCGATTTAGGTGGAGGTGTTGACACTAGAGAGTAGTCAATAACCATAAAACTGGATTTTATGTTAGGGTAAGCAGGACTTGCTGTAGCTAATTGTGAGAACTATTGTGCAATATTATACGAGTATTGCAATGAAATTTAAGCTCAAACTTTGCAGACATTAATATATTTCACATATGTAGCAGCTGAATGATTTAACTGATAGTTGTTTCTAAATAAAATCATTCTTATCGGTTTTTATTTTAATTACTCTTGCTACCAAGTATTATTAATAGTTGATTATTATAGCCTATAAAGAGGTAATTGAGTCTCTACAGAATATAAATCTAAATGAAAGGTAAACAATTTCTAGCCAATTTCAGAAGACCAACAGGGCAAGGATAAAACAATGATCAACAAAATAATATCAACAATAATGAAGCCTTTATCGAGGAAAAATGACTAGGTAAGTGAGTGATTGACTGACTACACACGCTACAATGGATGTAATACCATTACATACCAAAGGGTGGCGATATTGGGTTTCCAAAAAGATGCAATTCAACTACATAAATCTGTTAAGCTCTCCAAATATGTGTATTATTTTTATTGGGATATCTGAGATGCGCGTAGTGGGAAAGTGACTGGTGATCGGCGTATTATAAAAGCCACACTTCTGCCAAAAGTGATGTGAGATTAACTATAGGTAGGCCTAGTGTTTGTTCCGTATACCCAATGCGCTGTAAGAGTGAACATTTAAACAATTAAACAGTATGGGAGAATGAAAACGTATTTACCACTACTTATCCGATGTCTTTCATGGATAAGGTAGGCATACGGTATGGTTAGGGCGGTTATGGCGCAAAGATATGCACGGACGATATGTTCAGGACTAACTTGAAGGCTAGGCCTAAATCATCCGTTTAAATAATGCAAATATTGGTGTACACAACACTAATTAAATAGACACACCATACATGATTAGAGTAATCAAATCGGTTGGGAGATCTGAATGGAAAAAGCTTATTTATCAAAAGAGATCTTCTTAAAAACCTATGAATGTGTTTTTATTGTCCAGTGCGTGCAACGTGATGTAAAAAAAATCCTATCGTATCCTGTGTAAATCATTTGATGGCTTTGGACAGTTGGAAAAAAACTTTGGTTTCTGTACAATTATGCTAATTAGCTCCCCGAGCTTCTCTGCTCATTGGCTGTGGATCTCAGTCCCAATTCATATTTCAGCCCTGACGTCAGGGACGCCTATAAAACTAAGCAATGCTTTTTAACTCGTCGACTGACTGATCCCTTGAAAAAAAAAAAGCCCTATCCATCCTAGGGTGGAGTTTCTCCCCCTGCTCTACAATGCAACAATTTGCCCGAGACGCGCACGTGAAGCTCTTCAATTGCGCGCACTGATCCAAAAGGAGCCATGAAGTGTTAACGTTAGAAACACTGAGCCGCGCGCAGACACTCGCACGCTCGGAGAGAGGAAGAAAACAAGAAGAGACGCACGCGCTGCTCCAACGCGTCTGTGCGAGAGACTCTGCGTGAAGAAAAAAAGCGTGTCCAATTACAAAGCCAAAACCGGCGCGGGGGCAATTAGCCTTGAAAATACACTTTTCTCTAGTTTTTTAAGAAAAATAAATAAAGAAATCAAGCTGGCTCAGTGCGTGTCTCAGCCGCCCAGTTTGACAGGTGCTCCTCACCCCGTTTGGAGGACTGTCAACAGCAAGAGGATGGCATCAGAGCTGGCAATGAGCAACTCCGACCTGCCCACCAGTCCCCTGGCCATGGAATATGTTAATGACTTCGATCTGATGAAGTTTGAAGTGAAAAAGGAGCCGGTTGAGCCCGATCGCAGCATCAGCCAGTGCAGCCGCCTGATCGCCGGGGGATCCCTATCTTCCACCCCGATGAGCACGCCTTGCAGCTCGGTTCCCCCCTCTCCAAGCTTCTCGGCGCCCAGTCCGGGATCGGGGACCGAACAGAAGGCGCACTTGGAGGATTTCTACTGGATGACCGGGTACCAACAGCAATTGAACCCCGAAGCTCTGGGCTTTAGCCCGGAGGACGCTGTAGAGGCACTGATCAGCAGTAGTCACCAGCTCCAGACCTTCGATGGCTACTCTAGAGGGCAGCAGTTCGGTGGCGCAGCCGGGGCAGGAGGCACCATGGGCGGGGAAGAGATGGGATCAGCAGCCGCCGTGGTGTCCGCGGTTATTGCCGCCGCCGCAGCTCAGAACGGGGGTCCACACCACCACCACCACCACCATCACATCCACCACACAGGGGGGCACCAGGTTTCCACCGGGTCCCAGTCCAACGGCAGTTCGGGGGGCAGCCACCACCACATGCGCCTGGACGATCGGTTTTCGGACGATCAGCTGGTGACCATGTCAGTGCGGGAACTCAACCGACAATTGCGCGGGGTCAGCAAGGAAGAAGTGATCCGCCTGAAACAGAAGAGGAGAACGCTAAAGAACCGGGGCTACGCGCAGTCGTGTCGGTACAAGCGGGTCCAGCAGCGGCACGTCCTGGAGGGCGAGAAGACGCAGCTGATCCAGCAGGTGGACCACCTCAAGCAGGAGATCTCCAGGATCGCGCGGGAGCGGGACGCCTACAAGGACAAGTACGAGAAGCTGATCAGCAACGGGTTCCGAGAAAACGGGTCGAGCAGCGACAACAACCCCTCGTCCCCGGAGTTCTTCATGTGAGTTTCGACGCTGAAAAAAAAGTTGAACCGGCAAAACTAATCAAATAGAAAAAGGTTGAAACACGTCGAGCGCACAGCAGCATGCACATAGACGCGATGTGTTTTAACATCTGTCCAACACACAGTGTGTTCCCTTTTTGTATTTCCAAAATATTTTTGTTAAAATAAGAATGGCATTTCCTAAAATATTTTGTATAACTATATTTAAATTTTGTGTCGTTATGTCTGCTTAGAGGACTCTGATTGACATCACGATTAAATTATTGTAAAGTTTTCCGTGTTGATTTGGTGCTTGTGTTTAGAGTTATTGTGCATTCTCTGAGACTTGGAAACTTAGGTCCGCAATAAGCCGACACTTGCGTGAATTTTCTTTCTAAATATCTCACCCACATTTTGTCATGAAATTCATACACACAGACATTTCCATTTCCATTTGATATCGGTGTCTTTATTTTAGGTTTGGCCTGATATAGGCGGATGAAATGAATGTGATTATGTCATACCATTCATTGTCTTGTGGGAGGCTAAAATATCCAAACTCAATAACTAAAAGTTCGGAAATGGATGTTATAGAATGTACACCTTATTGTAAACCATGCTGGACATGTACAGACACATTCCCCCAAGAAAATATGTTTTCTTTCTTTTTTTAATGTGAACTTTTGTCGACGTTTTTTTGTAATGGTGGATAGGCCTATAGTTGTACGCCTACTTTGTTTAACATCATCAGTATTTATTTATTTTGGCGGCAAAAGGTGTGAGCATGCACTTGCGTCATAAAAGCTCACCCATCGCCGTCCCGTCTCAAACTCCGACCTTCAGCGTCTCCTAGGAGCTGCTCGGACTCTCGTCCCGAGAGACACGAGTCACATACTGATGGTATAACCTGCACGCTGTACTGTGTGTTTATCACCAACACGTCGCCTGGGCACCAATCGTCGATCCACGTTTACATACATGTTTAAAATAAGAAATAATACTAATAATAATCAAATAAAATAAAACCATTAAAATGGAATCAAAATGAATTGTCTTTGATATGTGTTAATGTGGCTAGACACGTCCTAATATTACCGATGAGGTCATCGGGCTGCAGGGAGACGTAACGATCCGTCATGTACCTAAATACATTACTGTAAGCAACAAGTGAGGAAATACAATTGCGCGGTGGGGGCCGAAATGCATGAACCATAGAAACACAAAGCAACTAAGTTATGTCAAGAGAAACATCCTTTATGAAATAGGCCTGCATAACATATGTTAAGGTTTACACACCCCAGCCAGAACACACACTTGCTCTTTTCTTTCTTTGAGAAACTGCATGATGGCCGGCCATCATGCGTCTCAAATCTTGTTTTAATTGGACATATTTAGGCCACTATCAACTGTTTCGTATTGTATTTTTACGACGTGATCGGTGATGTAAAGTAGAGGTTCTTCAGGGTCTTTTAACCACAGTTTCTGTATCGGAAATGATCGCATGTTAAAATAGCCTGTATAAAAACAAGTGGCAATTGTAGGCCTACAATAAATTGTATAGGCATAGTCTTCATGGCAATCGTAATTAAATATCCAAAGCTTAAGAAGAAACTGATTTATTTATTTGGGAGTTCATTGTTTGTCAGTGTGTTTATGGCGAATATCTTTAGACTGAATAGACTCGTAATTTTACTTTCGATCTTTTCCTTTCTTCCTTAAAAAATGAGAAAACTGATAAAACAACATTTAATGTTGATACAACAATAAGCCTACACTAATAAGTGTCATGTTTGGTTCCGATTAAGCTCCGTATTTTCTTTAAATGTTGTTTTTACTGAGGCCTAACTTAGGCCTGGTTATGTTTAGAAGAAGATTAATATCTGCATGATCTAAAATGATCTAAAAAATCTTTTCATCTGCTTAGGAGTTTAGGTGTGCGGTCACTTGTTGCTTAATTCTTTCTATTTGAAGCGTGAAACATAGGCCATCATACTGTTTACATTTCTAACATTTAAAACTGTGGCCTTAAGAGGAACATTGTAGTAAAAAGAAATATCGAGTTAATCATTCATGAGCAAACGTGTACTTTATCCTTTATAGTAGCAGTTGACTTATTTAAGCAGAGACTTTCCCTAAAACTCGGCCTGTTCTCCAAGTATTAACACGATTGCGATAAAACCGCCAACCAAAAAGATCTTATTGTTATAATGTTATTATTTAATAAGCTCAAAATGAATGGAGCTGTTTGCATTAGTTGTACAATTATTTCATATTTAATTATTTTGGAACATAAAAATGCGTTACAGTGCACACCAATGGCGCAGTGGATGAACATTTCAGTCCATTATTAAAAACAAAAAAAAAGAACACTGTCTTTATAAGTCGAAGATCGTATGTTTGAAGTCGTTGTGGCTGTATCGCTGTGTCGAGACAGGGCTGTTCTGAGTCGGTATTTCTCTTGTAATCTTTATCGGCTGGTTGTTATATTTGATGAACTGGGTATGAAAGAATTATAGTATTATTTTTTGAATATATTAATATGAAAGAAAATACATAAATTATCAAAGGTTATAAGGTGTGTGTGTGTGTGTGTGTGTGTGTGTGTGTGTGGGGGGGGGGGGGGGTGTGTACGCGTGTGCAGGGGTGTGTGTGTGTGTGGGTGTGTGGCTGTGTGTGTTATGGGTGCATCTCTGTGGAAAAGACATATGTGCATTTACATATTTACATTAGAACATTCTAGTACATTCTAGTATATATATATACATATACATATATATATACAATATGTTGTTTGAGGGCCAAAAATAGTTGGCCCTCAAAATAGTGAAGGTATAAGAACTGAACTGTATAAGAATAGATAAGTTATTTGACAATATCCTGCAGGTCACCGCAAAGAAGCTCATAGCAGGATGATGCTAACGGAAAGCATCACCCTGCTCTGCCTAGAGAGAGAGAGAGAGAGAGAGAGAGAGAGGGGGATATGGACAGAGAGATAGACAGGGAGATAGACAGGGAAATTAGAGATAGAGAGACTGAGAGAGAAGGAGATGGACAGAGAGAGAAAGACAAAGAGGGGTGATGTGAGAAAGGGAGATGGGCAGACAGAGAGAGAGAGAGAGAGAGGGAGACAGATAGAGAGAGAGAGGGAGAGAGAGGGAGAGGGGTGGAGAGAGAGAGAGAGAGGGGGGGGGTGGGGT
>OOFB01025963.1:0-16232 GCA_900323305.1 Trachyrincus murrayi
TGCAATTACTACCCCAGCAATGGGTCCAGTCCCTTTGAGAATTACCTTTTTGTCAACAGACACATCTGGGATGCTAATTTGCCCTTTCAACAGTTGGTTAAACATTGGTTTATCCAAAACACCACAATCACTTAACTGCTTTGCTGTGACTGGCTTGCGAACACCGTCAAACACCAGTGTGGATGGGTCTAGCTTTTTGGGGACTGGAAGAAGCAGTAGTCCTGTGTGTGGCTCTGTTTTGCATCTCCTTTTAAGTGATACATAGCTAACACCCAGCTCTGTTTCTGGGTCCAAGTAGAGCTCAGGCCTCTGATTCAAAGCCTGGTACATATCCTCATTAATCAGATCACGCTCCATGGCCATGTCTTTTGGGAGGAATACACTGAGCATGGGATCTAGAATACCACCTGCAGACTCCTGTGCCTGAAGGAGGCGCAGTGCTGTGTTTTTGTCAATCAATCCTTTCTTCATTGCCTGGAATGCTGATAGCGGTTTCCCTGTACCAGGATAATGGTAACCCACAGCAGCTGCCTCAGCAGCAAGCAATCTCTGGCGGTCGTTTTTATCCACCAATCCTTGGTCACATGCCTCCTCCACTGTCAACTTCTGATTTGTTTTGGGATCAATAATGTGACCTGTGGCAGCTTGGGCATCCAAAAGAAGATCAGCACAATCCAGAGGAAGAAGATTATTTTCCTTGGCTTCACTCAGGGACATTTTACTTAAGGGCCCAGAAAGGGACACTGTACCTTTCTCACTTGCAATTACTACCCCAGCAATGGGTCCAGTCCCTTTGAGAATGACCTTTTTGTCAACAGACACATCTGGGATGCTAATTTGCCCTTTCAACAGTTCATTAAACATTTGTTTATCCAACACACCACAATCATGTAACTGCTTTGCTGTGACTGGCTTGCGAACACCATCAAATACCAGTTTGGATGGGTCTAGCCTTTTAGGGACTGGAAGAAGCAGTAGTCCTGTGTGTGGCTCTGTTTTGCATCTTCTTTTAAGTGATACATAGCTGACACCCAGCTCTGTTTCTGGGTCCAAGTAGAGCTCAGGCCTCTGTTTCAAAGCCTGGTACATATCCTCATTAATCAGATCACGCTCCATGGCCATGTCTTTTGGGAGGAATACACTAAGCATGGGATCTAGAATACCACCTGCAGACTCCTGTGCTTGAAGCAGGCGCAGTGCTGTGTTTTTGTCAATCAATCCTTTCTTCATTGCCTGGAATGCTGATAGCAGTTTCCCTGTACCAGGATCATGGTATCCCACAGCAGCTGCCTCAGCAGCAAGCAATCTCTCGCGGTCGTTTTCATCCACCAATCCTTCGTTACATGCCTCTTCCACTGTCAACTTCTGATTCGTTCTGGGTTCAATCATGTGACCTGTGGCAGCTTGGGCATCCAAAAGAAGGTCAGCACAATCCAGAGGAAGAAGATTTTCTTTTTTGGCTTCACTCAGGGACATTTTGTTTAAAGGCCCAGAAAAGGAGAATGTCCCTTTCGGACTTGAAATCACTACCCCAGCAATGGGTCCAGTCCCTTTAAGAATTACCTTTTTGTCAACAGACACATCTGGGACACTCTTTTTCCCTTTCAACAGTTTGTTAAACGTTGGTTCATCCAAGACACCACAATCATGTAACTCCTTTGCTGTGACTGTCTTGCGAACACCATCAAAGAGAAGAGTCAAGGTTGGTGGCTCTCTAACTGCCATTAGCTCAGTCTTCATTGTTCTTCTAGCAATAGTCACCTCTGACAGATCATCATGTAGTTGGGTTTTGTAGGTCCCCTCAATATCTCCAAGCTCCTTCATTAGCCTCTCTATCTCACCTTTAAGGACGTTTCTCTCCTGTTCAAAGCACTCCTTGTCAGAGTTGTACTGTCTCATTTGGCTCTCCTGGCTGTCGTATTGGTCCTTCCAGAACCTAAAGTCGTTCTTTAGACTATCGTTCTCTTCCTGTATATGTTGTTTGTGGTTGCACTCAGCTTCCAGAGATAGTTTGATGCGGTGAAGATCTTCCGTTGTCTGCAAATAGGAAATAAAGAGAAAAATGGAAGAAACAGCATTAATAAGGGTAAAATGACACAGAATATATATGTACAATGAATTCAAATAAATACAACATTCACTAATATGCACTTCAAAATGTATGTGTATGTTATAAAGTATGTTTCGTAAAGTAAATGCTAAGAATGAAAAGCAAATACACTGAAAAATCAAAGATTATCAAAAATTGTTACATGATTTTTCCAATGTTAGTATAGTATAGTAAATACAGTGCTAACATTTCTAATGGCATTACAGACACATAGGATTCCAATAGGATTCCAATACAAAAATGTTAACTATTTCAATTCATATTCTAACAACATAGTGTGATCAGTGTTTCCCACAGAATTAGATCTTATTTGTGGTAGTAGCTGACCAGGGGCAGGGTACTTTGTAATTTGCGGATTGTGTAGAAATATTGCCCAAACGATAGCTCTATAGAGAGGAGTGCTGCTGCCCGACGGTTTCACTTGGAAGCCCCGTCTCCTGGGCAGGTATACACCGCGAGACACGCGGGACTCATACTGTGGGCTGCCACAAATAAATCAATGTATGGGAAACACTGGTGTGAAATATAACAGACAAACAACTAATACACTACAACTACGAGCAACTACAGTCCACTCTCTGCAATTTGACAAAACAAAACAAAAATTTTCTGATGAGATGTAAAATCAATCCAGGAATCAATTTTAAGAATCAAAAACATATTTTTTGATTACCAAAAAGAACAAAAGGAAAAAGACATGCTGATAAAAGTGTATACAGTATACACACTTTATGTGGTGAGCTAGAATTGCAGCTAGGAGGAAGGGAGAGCCACAGATTACATGTAAATGGTTTGCATGCAATCATATTTAAACACATTATGGTAGCTGTGTTCAAATAATTCACGAAATGTAGAGTGCATCTCCCAGGCATCAGCAGGTGTTCATGCATGCAAAAGAAGAGATGACAGACGAGCATTCCAAACTAGAAATCTGGACTAGACTATCTGGAAAGATGAAAGTCCAGAACTACGGTTTCTATGTACCTCAATGGCCTGCTTTTGGGTTTTCTCTATCTCCAGCTTCAGTTTTTCCCTCTCTGAGGAAAGTTCTGTGACAAGGTTCTTGTAGTTTAAACTGCTGCGGTTACTACTCTGCAGCTGGAGCTCCAAGGCAGCGATTTGAGTGACCAGCTCTTCATCACTTCCCAGTTTGGATCTTATGAGCTCATCTTTCTCGTGGCGTACTACTAGCAGCACCTCCTCCAATCTCAGCTTCTCTTTGGTCAGGGTTTCTGTCTGCTCCTTCAACTTCTGAAGCTCAACAGAGTTCTGGTTCAACGTCTTACTCTTGTCTTCTATAGATTTGTAAAGGTTCCCATTGCAAAGATTGGCCTCTTTTACACATGCCTGCTCCTGAAGGAGCTTTTGCTGAAGTGCCTTCAGTTCAAAGCCTAACTTATTCAGATGGTCTGAAGAGGTCTTGTTTTGTCCCAAACTTTTTTCCAGTTCACCTTTCAACCTAAGTATCTCCCCCTCAACTCTCTTCTCTGCAGTGTTGGCCTTTTCTTGGCTTTCATGCAACATGGTGACGGTGCTGGTATACTCCCTTATTGTGAGTGTGGTCTGTTCCAGCTCCATTTCTACCTTCTTCCTTCGATTCACTTCCTCTTGATTGGACTTCCTGAGCACCTCTACCTGGCTCTCCAGCGCATCTCTTACAGACTGAATGTCCTTGATGCGCCCCTGTAACCTGCTGACATTCTGTTCTACTCTGCTCCTTTCGCTAACCTGCCTCTCTAACTCAAAGCGCATCCTCCCAAGTTCCTCTTCACACTCCTTCAACCCTGCAATAGATACGGAGGAGCTAGCCAGCTTCATGTGTAGCTGGGCCAGGGTCTCCTCCATCACAGACTGGCCTTCCTTTATGGTTGTTCTCCTACGCATCTCCTCCGACAGGCTATGTGTGATGTATGCCACCTGGTCACTCTTCTCTTCCAGGCTCTTTGTGAGTTCAACAAGCTCCTCCCTGTGCTGGGCATCGTCTGCCTCTCTCTGCCTTATCAGTGCCTCCACCTGGTCCTCCAGGTCTCTCCTCCGGCGTCCCTCCTCCGTGATAACAGAGAGCTGACTGAGAGCCTCTTGCTCAGCCCTCCTCCTGCCCTCCTCGGCCTCGCTGATTGACAACCACTGCCTCCTTAGTTCCTCCTCTAGATTCTTCCTCTCCGCCTCCATCCGATCACACTGCAGCTTCTGCTCAGTCGCGTCGTCCTCCCGCTGGGCTGAGAGGTGCTGGATGTCTTTGTGACTGGCTTGGATCTGGGATTCATAGCTGAGCTTAAAGCTATTAATCTCAGCAATGCAAATACCCCTTACCTTTGATATCTCCAACTGCAGGTCTCTCACCCTTGCCGACTCCTCGGCCAGCTTCCGACGCAGCTGCTCAACCTCACGCTCCTTATCTGTCATGCTCTTCTCCACCTCCATTTTGGCCCAGTTGGCATCCTGCACCTCCTTCTTCCTTTTCCTCAGCAGAGTCTCATATTCTTCCTGTTGCTTGCTGTAGCGCTCCTCTGCCAGCCTCCTTTTCCTTGACTCTTCTTCGTTCTCGTACTTCAGACGCTCCAGCTCTTCCATGAGGCTGGACAGCTGGCTCTGTGTTGAGTCCAAGTTCTCCTGGGTGGCATTGCACTGCATGGAGGTCTTTCGTTTCACCTCCTCCACCGACAGCAGCTGCTCGTGGGAATTGGAGAGATCCAGCTGGTAGCGGGAAAGAGCATCCTCCAGCTCCCGGTTCTTCGTGGTGTGGCCTTGGATGTCCCCCTTCAGCAGCCGAAGCTCTTCCTCCAGGAGGTCAATTCTGGTATTACGAATCTAATGCGAGACGTGTGAAGAAACAGACAAAACCCCATCAAATACCAGAGTTTTTATTCTTCAATATAATGCAATGTTTGATATAATAAACATTCAAATAACAATATTAGAGTTTTAACAACACTTGGGCTGTGCTGGAGCCAACATGTTTGAAGTGAGTTTAGTTTGAATACCATTTGAATACATTTTACATATTGGGCTACCTTGAGCTCCTCCATATTTTTCTGCATCGCTCCCAGGTATTTATAGTAGTCAGCAGAAAGAGTGAACAGCTCCATGTAGCGAGTCTGCATTTCCACAGCCTGGAGAAGAGACACAGTATTGCTCAGCAAGGTTACTAAATGTTTGTATAAAGACACTTACGTCACAATTAAAGATGTGAAACACATTAAAAGTGAGGTATTAATGAAGAAAATAAGGTTAATGTGTCAAGATATTGACCTAATCGGGCCATCAACTGACACAGTGCAATAACCCGTGCTATGGTATTGCAATCACCTCTTAATTAATCTCGGACCCAGCAGTCCTACTGTGTTATAGCAGAACTTCTGGGGGGAGATGGCACAGAGGCTGGGCCGGAAACCCGAAACAACGCCTTGCTTCACTCATACGAGTAGATGAAGCCTTCAGAAGGATTTTTTTTCTACAGTGGCCAGTCTACACGGTGTTGATTAGAAACCTTTACAGACACTTTCTTACAGTTTACTTCTGCTGGCCGAGTTTGTGTTCACCAATTACATGCTTAGAGATCCCCGCCTCCAACAACATGATTGGTCGAAACAAATATGAAGCGAAAGAAAGTGAAACGCCCCGTTCACCCAGATTTGATCTCGTCTGCCATCAGACTTTAGATATGAATCTAAAGTCTGATTTGTGAGACTACCTCTTGGTTAAGCTCTGTAGATGGAGACTTCAGCATGGTCCTCTTGATGGGGATGTTGAGAAGAGTCTCTAATCCAGAGCTGTATGAGGCAAGGTCTGATTCATAGTCCTATAAAACAAGAGTCTACAATGAGAACAATAACAACAGAAACATAAAGTACAGTTCCAGTGGATTATCCTTTCAATGTATGCGTGATGCTGTATGTTGAATAGGAGGTGGGCCTCGTTACCTTTATGGAGCTCACACAGACCCCAGAGTCGTTCAATACACTATCCAATGTCCCTCTTGTCTCCTTGATCTCAGAATGCAGTGCCTGGGAAAAACAAATGACATTCCGTAAAGTCATGCCGCTTTGTTAGGATTAACGCACGTAACACGAGCAGGTAAATGATCGGTGACCTTCTGTTGGCTGGTGTGGTGGTGGAGAGCTTGGAGGTCCTCTATCTTGGCGGACTGCAGGGCCTTCTGGCGTTGCTGCGAGGTGATTATCCACTCATTGAGGGACGTGCTGCTGTGTTTGTACTGCTGCAGCTGAGGCACGTAGAACTGCAGATCCTTCAGTCTGAAGGGGGACAATTACATTACAAGGAGAGCTTTTCTCTGTTTTTTCCTCAGGTGACGACTCAATAAACACATAGTCAAGAAGACACATTCATAGTTCACACATTCAAAATGCAAAAATTTGTGATTGTGTGTGTGTGTGTGTGTGTGTGTGCATGCAGGTGTTTGTGTAGCTAGGGGCTGATAACACACCTGGTGTCAATCTGGATCTGGATGCGTCTCCAGCGGTCTGTCAATTGGCCAACCTGCTCGTTGTATTTGGCCAGGGTCATATCACACCTGAGAGAGGAGTCGCCCACCTGGCTGTTCCAGTGGTTCGCCTTGTCCATCTCTGCCTCCATGGAGGTGAAAACATCCCTCCTCTGGTCCAACTCTACCTTCATGTTCTGCAACCAACAACACATGGAGAAAATACCAGTGAGGAGTGGAAGAGGAGTAGAGAATCGTGATTCAAGACAGCACCAAACAATAGTGAACAGGAGTGTTCCTAGTACATTCATTGCATGCTTTACTTCAAGTCACCTGCTAGGGGCTTTAATTTGGTACCAGATTAGCAACAAACAAAAAAGTATGCCAGATGACGTCACTGAGAATTGAACCAACAGCCCTTGGTACTCCTCAGCCACACCCTGTCATGTGTGCAGTAGACATGACTTATAAGATAATTCTCATCACATCCTTTAAACTGTGTTTGATGATAATTATGAATGATGAACATAGAGCATTACCTTGAGGGTGAATATGTGCTCCTCTACCTCTCTGGGTGAGAGGGAAGTGGTATCCTTCTCTGTCAGCCTGGCCTCGTGCACTTTCACTATGTCTTCACCCCGTGACACACTCTCCAGCAGATCCCTTAGAGCCCGCAGCCTGAGAAAGAGAAATGAAAGGGAAGAACAAAGTACAGTTTAGGAACTGTACCTTCTTCTACCTTCTGACATTTATAGCTATGTATGCTATTTTGTGTTGTTCTAGGAATATATCAAGTTAATTGTGCGTGTGTGTATGAGAGAGCATTCGTGTGTGTGTGTGTGTGTGTGTGTCGTTGTACCTCTGCAGGTAAGCTGAGGAGCTGCCCTCCAGAGTGCCCAGCCTTTGGTTGATTCCCCCGATCTCACTGCGTAGAAACAGGGCTTTGTCAGAATCCGCCATGCCCTCGAGCTCCATCAGAATGTGGTCCTTGAGACGCAGGTACTCCCCGCGGATGTAGTCAATGTCTCGATGCACCGTCTGCCCACAAACACATGTGCACACCGTGTCACTCCTAATGCACATACGATGTGGAATCATTGGGAATCTTTGCGTTTGAGTGTAATCTGTACATGAGTGTGTATGTGTGTGTGTGTGTGTGTGTGTGTGTGTGTGCATGCATGTTTGTGTGTGTGTGTGTTGCACAAGGACTTTGACGTCTACCTCCAGCTGTGTAATGCGGAGGCCACAGTCCCGCACTTTGTCCTCCCCCAGAGAGATGTGGATGTGCTGGTTTAGCACTCCCTCTGCCACCTCTAGCCTGGTCCTGAGGGTGTGGAGCTCTGTCAGGCTGCGGGATGCAGACCCATTGGAGGAGGAAAAGGTGGAGGAGGCAAAGGAGGAGGAGGCAAAGGAGGAGGAGGGCATGACTACTATCCTCTTCTTCACGGGCTCCGCCTTGATCTGTCGCACCACCTCCTTCCTGATCACGTGCTCTTTCTTCACCTCTTTCTTCCTTCTCGCATCCTCCATCCTCCTCGTCTCCTCCCTCCTCATCACTTCTTCCTCCAGCCTCATCGCCTCCTCCCTCCTCCGCATCTCCTCCTCCAGCCTCATCGCCTCCTCCCTCCTCCGCATCTCGTCATCCAGCTTCATCACCTCCTCCCGCCTCCTCACCTCCTCCTCCAGCCTCATCGACTCCTCCCGCCTCCTCACCTCCTCCCTCCTCCTCACCTCCTCCTCCCTCCTCCTCGTCTCCTCTATTCTTCTCACCTCCTCCCTCCTCCTCACCTCCTCCATCTTCCTTTCCACCTCCTCCTCCTCCCTCTTCCTTTCCTCCTCCTCCCTCCTTGTATCCTGCTCTTCCTGGATGACTAACTGTTGCTCTGGCTGCTGTATTAGAATCAGTTGATGAGGTTGGTGCATCAGTTGATGAGGTTGGTGCATCAGTTGATGAGGTTGGTGTACCAGTTGCCACTTCTGTTGAACCTGCTGTGGTTCGATTTGTTGTAGCTGCATAGCTGCTGGGGGGGGGGGGAAGAACAGGCAAATGTGTTAGCTTAGCTGGTAGAAAGTCTGACCCAATAGTTACACATGTTTACAAATACAAAAATAATTGTAGTATTTGTCTTTTTACCACAAAAGGTACACTGGATATCCTGTTCTGTTTTTGAGTAGCACTCGACATTATTGACATTGACGTTATCGAATGATTTATTTCAAGTATATTGACTACATACCGTAGTCAGTTGAGGCATACTGGTTGTAGGCAGGCAGCTGTACCACCAGTTGCTCATAGTGGGTCTGGGCTCCAGTGTACTCGTTTGCAATGGTCATCATGTCCTCCTCTTCAATCATCTGGGAGCCCAGAGAGTTGGCCTTAAACTCCTCAAAGTGGGTCTCCAGGCTTTTAATGATGCTGCGGTACTCCTCAGGACGCATGTTAGACAGCTGGGGGAACACGCACACGCACACGCACACACACACACACACACACACACACACAAACATGGACACACATGCATGCACACACACATACAGTCACACACACACACACACACACACACATGCATTCACAAACATGCACCCACACAATTAATGATGATGATGACCATGCAAAAATATTCAACAAACACATAGCGACCCAAAAATTGCGGTGTGGTCGTCGGTCCAGGTCAAGCCCGGCCTAGCCTTACCATGGACACGGAGAGTGAGTTGATGTGTTGGATATCCATGAGACAGTATTGCCACGAGATGAGGCTCTTGATGTTGATGTAGAGCTGGTTCCATATGGACAGAATGGCCTCGTAGTACTGGTCATTCCTTTGGAAAGAAACGCAGGAAGTTGGAGCGCAGGCCTACAGCACCTCCTTTTCATTACCGCTCTAGGAATTAAGCCAGGCTATTGGAAACATCTGCAACATTTATTATATAAATGTTATTTATTTTTATATAATGGAGCATGTGTGCGACAGACACTGATTTGCTGCTGCCATTTGGCTTTTTAATGTTTAATCCTGGAGGAAAAAGAGGCAAATATATTGATTTTTATTTATATTTTGTGACAAAAGTGAAGTGGTGAAGAAATGAATTTAGCATGGCCTTATTATTATAATATATATATATATATTTTATATATATTTATTATTATTTGTGTTTATTTCCATAATCATTGTGTGTATATGTGGGTATTCGTACTTGTTAGCCAGGGAGACAGTTAATGGGTTAGGGGGTGGGACAAGCAGGCAGACAGAGGGCACCAGCATGTCCAGTCCCCCCGGTCCGGTCACCTGCCACTTGCTGCGTTGGCTGTTGTCCTTCAGGATCCCCTTGTTGTCCCTACAGATCACTTTCTGTGGACACCACCCACCACACACATTGACTTAAACCCCACAATCACTATTTCCAGTTGAAAATGGTTCTGTTTGGGTCTCACAACGTGTTGTGAACATTTCTGTTCTTTTTGACTAAAATGTATAAAGTTGTTAAACAGGGGAAATTCTCTGTAAAATACGAGAAACCTTTACGACTGTTACGACTGCTCAGATCGCATTCTTTGAAACTCATAGGCGGAAGTTCTCCTCTCGGGGATTTACTTACCCTTTGAGTATAAAATTGAAAATGCTTTATGTTTTGCCGCCTTACCAATTTTGAAATATACAAACTTGGTTTCAAATGGAATGCAGGGAGAGGAGGTGGAGAATGTGTAAATACATCTAGAAATCATTATAACAACATTCTTCTACAGTTTAGTAGTTGGCAACGCTAAAGCAGCATTTCTAAAGCAAAACCATGAAAACAATTGCACAATTTTTCACGGGTCGATGTGTTTCATCATGAAAGTGTCATGAACTGATAGAGGAGGGGTAAACCGGTGGAATGTATAAGAGACATGACCTGCATAGTGCTTAGTTAGCCAGATTATACAACATAATATCTATAGAAATAATAAATATACAACGTAGAATCCCAACACACTCGCCCACACTGTGTGTCCGAGTCTCTCCCACAACAACCATGGGGGAGAACCTTGGACGGCATAACCCGAGACACTCACCTGGTCCTGTTTGAAGTCACAGAGGGCACGCACAACGACGGACGTGCTGCTCCTCTCCTCGGGGTACCTGGCCTTCAGCCTCACGATATTCCTGGACGTGCTGACCAGGTGCTGGACAGGCCTCTTGTTCTCCAGGATTTTCTCCTTCTCGTTCTAGAAATCAAAACAAAAGGCAAAATGGCTGAGATGTAGTGAAGTACTTTAACATTACGATCACCATCAGCTGTTCCTATAGAGGCGGGTGTCTCACCTCCAGGCCCTTGAGAAGTTCCAGCAGGCTCTCCAGGGAGGTGTTCTTGTCACAGGTGAACTTCTTGCGGATGGTCTCGTGCTGCTTCTGCAGTGCGCTGTATGTCTCATTCGCCTCTTTGAAGAACTTGAGCGAGCAAATGATACCAATATTAATTCTGTTTTCCATACAAAATATGCAAAGCATTTTTTGCAATGCGTAATTGTTCTGTACCAGGTTGCTGGTTGGAAGGTGTGTGTGTGTGTGTGCTGAATATGAACATTTAGTGCAAGCTATAGCCACAGCTAGGCTATAGGTGCCAGCTACTGATTTCTGGTAGCCTGGGCCATGTTCATAAGCTGGCAGTGAGGGGCCTCCAGATGATGGGTAAGACGAAGACGAAGGCCTAACTACTGCTCACTATCATTGGCAATCATTGGCAGTCGCTCTATATGGAGGAGACGCTGCTATTTGTACCTGTGATAAGTGTTTGTTTGTGAAGAACATTTTGTGCTGCTTACTTGTACATACTACTGACAAGTTATTCCATTTGTTTGCATCTACTAATATTTATGTCCTGTATAATCTTTTGTATTTATGTGGACATAAAATGTGTGTGTGTGTGTGTGTGTGTGTGTGTGTGTGTGAGATGGCATGTCGTTGTGTATTACCTGGCTATAGGCTGCATTCTCCTTCAGATGGACATGTATGCACTTGGTGATCTGCAGGAGCCAGCTCCACTGTGTCTGCAGAGTGTCCATATAGGCCTGAGGAAAACACAGTTTGGGAACAGATCAATATGCTTGAGATGGTAACGTAACACTGTCACAATATGTTAGCAACAGTTTTTGTCTTTTTTTTTCTACTGCGTGTTTACTAGTAGTAATATATCTGCTATTGGCTGCTACATCCAGATGAACTGTACACACCTCGATCTTGTCTGAGGCGGGGTGGTTGTTTTTCAGGGCAACATCCACTTTGACCTTGAGTTTATTCAGGTCCCTCTCCTTCTCCTCCAGGGTACTCATCAATTGCTGTTGCACGGCATAGAAAACAGTTAGAAAACAAATCAACACCAAAGACAGCAACATAAAACAGCCAAAACAAAGTCTCCAAATGCAGTTGGAGGGAACACATTGTAGCGGCATCATTGCCAAAGTGCTTTGGCTGCCACCACTGGCAGAACCTATTCTAAACCAAATGGCCCACTCACTGGATCTACAAGAGCGAGTTTTACTCACAGAGTAGCTTTCCTGCTTCTTGGGGATGTAAATGTCGATGTTCTTGTCTCCCCAGTCGAAGATCAGCTCCTCCTCCTCCTTGTAGTTCACCCACATGATTTCCCTGGAGATGTCCTCGAGGATCTGCTGCAGGTCTTGCAGCCACTCGCTCCGACTAAAGGACAGTTTCTAGCATGGGGGAGATGACATTAAAGCTGGGACTGATGGGGCGGAGAGCGAAAGTGAGTATTGGACCGAAGGGAGTTTTAATGAGTTCTAATGTCCTCTCACCTGGAGGCTATCCCATTCCTGCTCCAGGGCGTGGAGGCTGCCCCTGTCTGCTTTCTTGAGCTATGGAGGAAACGTCACATCATACATTAGGGTATTATTAATAATAGTTCCAAAAGTTCATTCAAATAGTCAGTATCTGCAGATGTGACCAGGGCCGGCTCTGAACTTTGGTGGGCTCCAGGCAAGACTCCCCTTCCCCCACCCCCAAGATTGTTTTTGTACCTTACTTTATTTTTTTAATTTGGGCAAAATAAAGAAATAGAGACGATGAGGGTTCTATTTCATGACTTCATCCAGAATTCAGTCTTATAAAATGATTGTGGGATCGGTGCGGGGCCCCACGCAACACTATAGTCAGTGTATAGGGAGGGCCTGCACTGGACCAACGACCAGTATAATAGGTGACTTGGTTGGTGAATCAGAGTCAGTGAGTCAGTGATGTGAATGCACAGGGGTTTTGATGAGTAGCAACAAAGGAGTAGCATAGTCCATTGCAAATTGCAAACAAACAAACCTGCATATCTCAGCATTTGTTCAGCCACTACTACCACTACTGTGTTAACGGCAGTGTGTTGACGAGAAAAACAGGAGGCCCTACCAGATCGTCCTTGGCGCGGTCCACCTCCACGCTGCTCTGGATGGAGCTGTGGAACTTCTGGTGGCTGGCCAGCTGCTGTTGGAGGGTCTCGGGGTCATCCCCCCAAGAAGAGGTCTCGATCAGACGCTGGGGAACAAATCACCGTACATTTCATTAGTCTGATGTTGTGCATGGTAATGCCCCTCCTTTTTTTTTTTACGTACAAAAGATTTCCATTCCATTCAAATGGCTACAACTGGCGCACAATTATACAAATTATATCAACTGTGAGACTTAAATCATTATTTAGGCTGTTCATTGTTATTTTATTGCAACTAGCAAGAGCATGTGAGTGGTACTGTACGTACTGAATACTGAAAGAGGTATTGAATGGTCATTTAACAAGCAAATTATCTATCTACCTTCTACTATTCTCTCTATAACCAGCTATCATCTGCCCCTGACTTCACCCCCTGGTTGGAGTTGCAAGGTGTTCAATCATCAAAATCTAGAGTTGGTTACTACTAGAGAATGTCTTTATTCAGTAACTGAACAAAGACATTGTCTAGTACGAGTTCTAGGGAAAATGAATGATCAACACAAAATAATGAACCGTATGACATATGAGCAGCACCAGCAGGGGGGGTCAGAGATACAAATTGTTTCATCCACACCGAATGGAACATGGAACACTCTAAAGCACTCTCTAAACCACTCCACTCGAAGACTTTTACAACCCGAAGTGACTGTAAAAAGAAGGGAATCACACATTTAATGACTGACAGGGTTTTTCCTGGCTCAGAATGAGCCTTTGGGGGGTGATTATGCACGACAGTAAGCGTGATGGGTCCGTGTACAGTAAAAGCAATGAGTCTGTGTTACCTTATTTGACAGAAATCTATGCATTTTGCTGTTATTTCTTACCATTTGATAAACAAAAATATATATTATGCTTGAGTAAATTAAACCCCATTAACAAAACTGGTAAAAGAAACGCTTAAAAAACGCATAAATTGCTATTAAACCCATTCAGGGAGGATTTGAATTGCTCTATGCAGGAAAAAACTGATTTTCCCAAGTTACAGTCATGGACAAGCACACTTGTTACGAGCGCTGTCGTTAACCAGCAACCCAAACAACTATATCTGTCAAACATCGGTCCCGGTTCCATCAAACACTGGAATTGGGACTGGACTGGTCTCAGGCTCAAACGGGAGGCTACAGATTTGAATCCTGAACCCCCTACACCTGAACCACACTACAAGATAATGTGTGTGGCAGGTCACTCTATTATTATTATTATTATTAATAAATCTTCTAGTGTGTTCCCGGCTTAGATCACTCACACCATCTCAGGAATTAATGAGCAGGCAAGCCACCTGAACCTCGCCAGGAGGGGAAACACTTCAGGCTAATCTGCTAATCTGTATATTTATCTGCTAAAGAGATGCCTTCATTCCTCTTAAAGTGCATGGCTGTCAGTGACGGAGCAGGATTTACAGCACAAGGCTTTAATCTATGCACTGCATTTGACCTGCGTGTGCACTATGAGGGGTGTGTGACACACGAGTTGTGCTCAACAGAGTGCATTAGTATGACATGCACATCTGTAGCGTGTGTATTTATGTGCCTGTGCACACATTTGTTGTTGTTGATTATGAGGAATCTGGGTCAGTTGATCACCAGTATTATCCTCAGTTAATCTATTTTTCTGGTCACATCAAAGGGATTCCTGATCAATAAATATTCACACCCGGGGAGAGAGAGAGAGAGAGAGAGAGAGGTGTACCTTCTGCTGTCCGATCCAAGCCATAGCCTCCATGAAGCTCCGGTCGGGCTCCTCCCAGCCTCCCACACTCCCTCGGCTGTTCCTGCTGTTTCTCCTGTGCAGTGTCTCACTGATGGCCATGTGGACTCCCTTCAGATGGTCCCTGCACACCTCCACACTGGGGAGCACGCATTGGGCAGAAGGGGACCATTAGCCACATGTGGGTAACATATGAAATATGTCAAAGAAACTGTGACTGAGGGTAGGGCTGCAGGATCATGACAAAAAACGAGAGAACGAGAGAGAGAGGGAGTGGGTGGTGGTAGTGCTGACCTCCTGACCACGTTGTCATTGGGTTGGCCCATCTGTCTGAGGTGGCTGGCGCAGCCCTTCAGCTGATCTATGGTCTCCCTGGCCATGGACATGTAGCGCTCCGCATCCCCAGCTGGGCCACCCTACATAGCCACACAGCCAGAGGTCAAAGGTCACATGCACGGAAGAAAAAAAAGGCATCACAGATAAGGCTACACAACTCTACACTCAACTCTACACTCAGCAATCCTTCCACAGAAAATTCCTCCTGTTGACCTTCCTTGAGACATTATTTCCTAGTGCTCTGATGTGATAGAGACAGACGATCAAAATCGTCATGCATTTCTTAGAAATGTATTTATTTATTAGATTTACATATTTCCAAAAATTATATATTTGCAATGTTTTAAATACTCGATGTAATGAAATGCTTGGGTGAAATATATAGGGATCTACTCATTACATCATTCTCATGTCATCAATGACAAATGACACCATTCCCCCTTAATTATCTCACTGCCAGACGAGGTTTCACAACAATTGAAAATGAAATGCTGTGATACCACTTTTTTGACAGATCCCTCCTGACAAACCTGACTTGGTGCTACAGGTAAAACAAACTAAAAACAACAACGATGAGAAGAGGGTTGCATGGCTTACAGTCTGCATGGCGTGCTCAGCCTTCCTCAGGTACTCCTGACACTGACCCTGCAGGATCATGGCCTTCTGGTGCACGGTGGAGCCCCTGTGACAAACCAACACAGGGCACACCCATCATTTTCAAAGAAGGCATCGCAATCGTCGACTTCTTCAAATGCTTGTCGTGGTTGTCGCTACCACGGCGACCACCACCATGATCTACCACACTATCCGCATTAATTTGGCCTTGGAAAGACTATCTTACGTACACACCAGTGTCAGAAATTAACATGGGCTCGGGGCATTTTGCCCATATAAAATGTTTAATTGCCCTCGAAATTGGGATTACGGGGGCTTTTATTATTATCATTTTTTTAACTTTGTTTATTGGATTTTCTGCATAATCAAAATTTACAGAGGAATTGCACTTGAAAATTATCCGATAAGAACATCTAACAACATACCAAAAACAACACGCAACAAAACAGACGGAAAAAAAAACTAAAACAAACGCAAAATAAAAAAGAAATGAATGCAATGGTTTATAGGTCAACCAGCTCTGATATCAATCCTACAGGTCATACTCAA
>OOFB01025976.1:13589-23589 GCA_900323305.1 Trachyrincus murrayi
AGAGAGACACCCGCTATACAGAGAGAGAGAGAGAGAGAGAGAGAGAGAGAGAGAGAGAGAGAGAGAGAGAGAGAGACAGAGAGAGAGAGAGAGAGAGAGAGAGAGAGAGAGAGAGACAGAGAGAGAGAGAGAGAGAGACAGAGAGAGAGATGGATGCACCTTGCGTACCAAATTCAAGGTAAGGTCATTTTTCTCAATATGTGTGTGTGTGCGTCTGTGTGTGTGTGTGTGTGTGTGTGTGTGTGTGTGTGTGTGTGTGTGTGTGTGTGTGTGTGTGTGTGTGTGTGTGTGTGTGTGTGTGTGTGTGTGTGTGTCAGGTGGTTGGTGCTGGACACTGACACCAGAGACTTGGTTTCTATGCACACCGATGGAAATGAAATCATTTCCAACATCAAGTACTCCCCAGGTGAATCGTTGGTCTATAAAACACGGTCTATACAGACGGCTTCTCCGGCTCCATAGTTAACCGCCTTGACTTCCTTTGCCCACAGATGGCAACTACCTGGCGGTTGGTTCCCATGACAACTTTGTTTACATCTACGCCGTCACCGAGAACGGCAGGAAGTACAGCCGCACGGGAAAATGCTCTGTGAGAAAATATTATAATTAATAATAATGAATAAACAATAATAATACTTTACTTTGTTTACGAATCGCTTTGACAGACAAAAGCCACTAAATTGTTAAAATGAAGAGTAAAATGGCACAAATGAAGTAGTAGGTTTAAATGAATAATATGTCTAAATAGTATATATTAGTATAGATTTAAATGATAACTAAACGGTGCTCCTGTGGTCCCTCCAGGGCCACTCCAGCTTCGTCACTCATCTTGATTGGTCGCAGGACAGCCGCTACCTGGTCACCAACTCGGGAGACTATGAGATCCTCTTCTGTAAGTCAAAAACAGTTTATCACCTTCTCTGTCCCTAGACTCACAGAAGCCTATTACCCACAGGCCGACCGCAACTACCGATAATAACCAGCCAATAGTCATAAGTGATGTGGCCGATACGTAATTAATGTCTTGGTGAGCCTAATGATGCGTTTCCTGTTTGTGCCCCTCCTCTTCCTCTCCAGGGGAGGCCCCCAGTGGTAAACATGTGACCAGCATGGACACGGTGCGCAACCTGGAGTGGTCCACCTACACCTGCACCCTGGGGTTCAGCACCTTCGGTGGGCCCCGCTTTCTGTTCTACATACTAATGTTTACTGTTGGTGCAATGTTTGTGTTTGTGACATTCACAATTGTGTTTATTGGAACTATTCTTGTCTTTTATCTCTCTCTCTCTACCTGTCGCTCTCTCTCTCTCTCTCTCTACCTGTCTCTCTCTCTCTCTCTACCTGTCTCTCTGTCTCTACCTCTCTCTCTCTCTCCACCTCTCTACCTGTCTCTCTGTCTCTACCTCTCTCTCTCTCTCTCTACCTCTCTCCCCCTTCTACCTCTCTCTCCATCCATCTCTCTCACTCTCTCCCTACCTCTCTCCCCCTTCTACCTCTCTCTCCATCCATCTCTCTCACTCTCTCCCTACCTCTCTCTCCCTCACCTAGGAGTGTGGCCGGATGGGGCGGACGGTACGGACGTGAACGCCGTGTGCAGGTCCCACAGCAGCTCTCTGTTGGCCTCTGCTGACGACTTTGGCAAAGTGCACTTGTTCACTTTCCCCTGTTCTCAGCCAAGGGTCAGTGGGACTTGAACTCCGTTGTACAAGCTGACACTCGATCATTTGTATCGGTCCGAGCTGTAGCGTGTAATCCCAAGTATGTCAAGTAGTCATTTATTTCTAAAGAACAACTCACGTTGACCAAAGTGCAGTACAGCTCAGAGGCAGGCAAGTAAAATCAGAGTAAAGACAGAAACACCCACATAAGCATCATTACACCGTGTGTGGGTACACACCGACAAGTCATAGGCCTAGGCACTAATCAAACCACATCAGGAGGATCCAAACGCTGAGGAATGAAAGTATGTTTGGAGCCCGGACTTAAAGGAATCAACGGAGGGCAGGTCTGCAATTTAACACGACAACAAAAAGGTTTTAATGGTTACAATAAATTGTGCGAATGAGCAATAAAGAGGGAAATGAAAAATATAAAAAGACTGCACGTGGGCCTAAAATGGCTGAACCTCTGCAATGGATGGTTGAATACTTATCATTCGTTGTATCAAAGTAGTCTTATGAATGTTGGTTTTAAAAAGCCACTGAACCTATGTTTTTCTGATTCCTATAGCTGCTCTGTACTCCCATTTGTTAATTTAGAAACAGAACTGTGCAGTACTTATTATTTGGTATGCTGAATGGCTGACTGTAAATTACTATGACTGTCAGTCCATTACAGTATAATGTTCTAAATGAATAAAATTATGTTTGTCCCCCGCCTCCTTTTCAGGCTCCAAGCCACATGTATGGCGGACACAGCAGTCATGTCACCAACATTGCCTTCCTGCACGACGACAGTCACCTGATCTCCACTGGCGGGAAGGACACCAGCATCTTGCAGTGGGCGGTCGTCTAAGAGTCGATCACCATGGCAACAGCATCCTTCTCGTTTCCCCCTCTTTCACTGTTACTGTATCCTCCTGTCTCCCCCACTAGAGGGCAGCCTTTCCGTGCCTATTAAAACACCTGGACCAGTCCCTGGCCGGCTTTAGAGCAGCTGCAGCAACATTTAAAAAGTGTTGATAATTGAGAATATATTGATGATGTCGTATGAAATAAAAACTATATTGATAATGTCGTATGGAGTAGAATGTAGAAGAAGAAAGAAAAAAAAAAAGCCTTGCTTAGGCAGCGAGTGCATCCGTGAATGTTACCGTAAAAGCAGACCTGCTGAAACCCAGGATGATATTATCCAACTTAAACCTTACTCCCGGCTGTTTGGGGAGACCATGTGGGATTCTTGGGATGATTATCGTGTGCGTCGGGTCTTTACTGTGCCTCAACATCTATCACAACCACCCGACCCACCCCCAAACTGTTTAACCCAAACCTTTTAACTAACCACTTTTAACCCAAAGCCTAGGCTGGAGACATGTTATGTTTACTATCGAAGGTTATTAAAGATTGTCAACCGTCGGGGGTGGCTGTGTGAACGCTAGCCTCCCATGTGGCCCACCGGCGGCTCCTGGTCGCTCTGCTAGCTGTGCTGATGCAGCACGATGGCGGAATAGCGTGTCTGTAAATGTCGCAACGGTCTTTAGAGTAACGAAATCTTATCTTATGCAGTATATCCGAGTGGCTGTGTTATTTCAATATTTATTTGTGACAATAATGGATGCTATAGTAAACCATTATAACTAATATACGTGTGGCGCTTTTAGCGGTGGACAGTAGACTTATATGGCTAATGCGTTGTAGAAGTGAGTTTTAAGCTGTGCTTTGCCTTTTGTTTTGTTAATAAAGTTTTTACCCAAATATTTTTGGAATATGCCTACATGGAATACGTAACACCATTCAGACACACCGTGCAACAATTCTGCTTTTCTACATAAACAAATGTACTGGAACCTTACTAACAGTGTGGGATACTGTGACTAGTGTGTGGATGTATATATGGGGGTTCTCACCTGAGGTTCTCACCTGGGATACTATGACTGTGTGGATGTACAGTATATATGGGGGTTCTCACCTGGGATACTATGACTAGTGTGTGGATGTATATATTGTTGGATGTCTGTCGACAGTCAACAGGACAACTTATGGGACAGGAACCAACAACCCATCCCCTCCCATACATAATGTTATGATAGAAAATCATTTAAATTAAAACAACATTGAACTACACTAGTATAGGTCCTCAACCAGCCATGTTCAAATGTCCATTGATCTTTTTATTTTGTTGTCTCAAATAACGTTATGTCATGCCTATCACAAGTGACCAGCGCCCGAGGTAATTCAATGAGCTTGTTTTAGTCTGACAAGCAGCCAAGACAAACACATGAATTGATGTGAAACGGAAAATAATAGAATAAAAAATATTTGGCTGCTTCTCGGATGATTCTATGAGTAAAAGTTTGAGTATTTTTGCTAAATACTAGCAATACACTACTAGACTACTATTAATCGATCCCAATTGTGATGAAAACGTTTTGCCGTTTTCCAGCACTCACTTGAGCAAGGCATTCATCAACCAAATGCACAGAAGCCAACACTTAAAGATTGTAGAGACCAACTGCTCCAAATAGGAGTCAACGTTGGACATCTAACTAGCATAGATTTGGATAAACAGCTCAGAGAGGGCAATGCAGAATACAGGTCAGACAGGACACCGAGGCCATGAAGGTGCGAGGGTCAGGCTTATGTTTCGGTCAATATGGTCTATTGTATATCAACACAACGTGGGTGCGAGAGGTCAGGAGATCTGACAAACAACACGAAGGTGATAAGGAGGACAGAAGAACAAGACCTCCGTCTAAAAAGCAGTTCGAAGTCTTTTTACCATACCTTTTTTGTGGGCTTTTGTACCTTTACGGTAGAGCGTGGAGAAAGTGAAGAGAACGGGTTGAAAGAGAGAGAGTTTGACGTGTAACGTGTAGGAATCGAACACGGGTCACTACAAGGAGTGTTTCCTACATGGTTAGCGCACTAGCGGGTTGGGCCACCTTCACACAAAAAGGTTTCGAGCATATTTACATTAGTGTCACGCTACAGTGTAATTACACAAGTAAGTACTGTGTAATAAGCAACGTAACGACATGTAACAGCATGTAATTAACATGTAATAACGTTATGGAACAGGGTTAGGAATAGGCGGAAAAAGCGAGTTCCACACAGGTTAGGGTTAGGCTGTTCCATAACGTTACATGTGTAATTACACGCTTATTACACGTGTAAAGGGTTACAAATATATATATATATATATGCATGGTTGAGGATATTTTCCAGTACGATGCTGGGAAGGTTCCAGATTCCCACAGAAGAAATTATATTTAAAAAAAAGGATGCACATATCTGACGTTGACATTTGAGAACAAGGCTTCTTCCGTGAGAATTGTCCCGAAGTTCAAATCTCTGCGAGGGAGTTTGTGTCTTGAGAAAGTAGGAGCAGGAGTAGGAGTTTCTCGAGTAGAACAGGCTTATTATTGATTATGTATGATGATATGATGGTATTTCTTTGCCTATATTTCAAACCTCCTGTCTGAAAATATTGACGCAAGATGAGTGATAATAAATATTTCATATCTCATGATATTGTGAGAATTATTGATCTAGTTATTGACCTAGTAAGTAAAAAAAAAAAAAAAGATAGAAAGAAATGCCTACATAATAACAAAGCCTAAAGTCAGGTGACTGACGTTTGGGAATTGAACCGACAGGGAAATTAAAAGAAACAAACACATCAATAAAAAATAAAAAAAAGCAGATAATCGCACCTCTGCTGTCAATATGACATGCCATAACATGACAGAGAGAGAACCAAGTGGTCTGGTGGCGGTCATCCTCCTGGCCTCCAGACTAACTGAACGCTCCTCGGGGACTCGTACGTTTCACAGGAACCTAACAATAACACCACGATGTCCTTCTGAAAGGTCAACGCATGAAGAATGGACTAATTTTGAAATGTACATGATTTACATATAAATACTTCCAAAACAGTTCAGGGCAAATCAATTCACGAGTTGAATGTTTGGGTTTATTATTCTTCAGAGAATATTTTTGGGTCCGTTTCAAAAGCGGCCATTTTTGTTGTTGTTATTTAGTTCATTGTGAAGTTGTTGTTTTTGGAGCGGTGTTGTTAGGACCTCTGACCTCACACAGAGGGCGAGGGGACACCAGACTCTAACACAGTACACACAGTAAAGGTCTCTGGTGGAGGTGTCTGGGGAGGACCGGAGGAAGAGCAGCTGGAGGTCTCTTCCTCCGCTCCTGGAACTCCTTGGATCATCTGGTGATCATCTGAGGACCCTCCCGGTCTCTGTTATGAAGATATTTATATCTTCAAGATCTATTGCATAATAACGTTATTGTGTTGTTGTATTTATTGTGCACGTGTTAAGTATGTAGGCTATTATTACTATATATACTATATATAGTATATATTATTCTATATATTACATATTTCATCCACAATAAACATTTCTATACACTTTGTTCATATATGCGTGCCTTCATGTATTGTCTGTTTCATTTGTTCATTAGTTTGCAGACTGAAATGGGAAATGTTGATGAACAATGTACCTAGAGAAATGTCACTTAAATGGTCTCACTTTTTTGACACCATAGCCTAATGTCAAAAGCCCACAAAGAAGAATGTGGTGGGCCAGAAGTACTTTGTTTTGTTGGTGTGCTTAGTGGAGATGGGACTGTTTTATACTGGAGCAGTGCAATCTGATGACCTTATATGGAATAGGTGGAAAAAGTCCTATCAATCCTCCCTATCAATCCTCCCTATCAATCCTCCCTATCAATCCTCCCTACCAATCCTTCCTATCAATCCTCCCTATCAATCCTCCCTATCAATCCTCCCTACCAATCCTCCCTATCAATCCTCCCTATCAATCCTCCCTATCAATCCTTCCTATCAATCCTTCCTATCAATCCTCCCTATCAATCCTCCCTACCAATCCTCCCTTACAATCCCGAATCCTCTTCGTTGTAGAACTAAAAAAAAAACCCGTAACCACGGCAACACATTCCACCGCTTCATATTTCTCTGCTGCTTTCATACAAATAACCAGCTTCTGCAAACATAAGCGCTTACGAGGGATTTATTACAAACACGTATTAATCCAGCAGCGCCGCTGCTAAACTGCTTCTGAGAGGAGGATCACAACAACCAGAGCTGGTTGGTCTTCATCCAGCCGGCACACCTGCTGCGGGGTATCAGATTCATCAGCCATAATGGGATTATTTCGGGAAAAGGGCCTTCAGAAAACACACGGAGCGGGGTCATATGTAAGTGTGACAGGGCTCCATTTCCCAGTGTATACAAAAGGGATTTCTCTTTTTTTAAAGCGACTCGCATTTCAGTGCTTATGATCTGAGCGAGCACCGGAGCACAGATCCCCCCCCTCCGATTAAAATCTAGGTCGTGTGAGCGTATTGTGTACGAATATTGCACGGCGGTTGGTAACTCCGTAATGACAGCATTTTATATGCACCCTCCAGAGCTAAGGGAGCTCATTAGAACAGAAAAATGCTCTATAATGTAATTTGAAGCTAATCAAGGAATGTGGCCCCGGAGCATGTGCACATGGTGTGTGCACTGCAGAATGTTCACCCGTGAAACAGGGACTTTTCAATGTATAAAAAGTATATAAAATGTGCGGCAGATGTTGACACGAATGTCTGACCCTCTCTGTTGACGTGAGTGTGATGGGAACAGAAAACAAAGCTTGTTGTTCACGGACAGAACTAATCAAACACAGACTAGCAGAGGATTCTGTCGGTCTGGGGTCTCAACCACAGACTGTGTGACCCTAGAGCTAGGACACACGCTCACGCACACACACAGACACACACACACACACACACACACACTATTACAATTCTAAACAATACAATCTTGGTGTAAACCATTTATGCACCAATGAAAGCACACAGATGTTAAGGTAGGCTAATGCTCAACAATAGCGATGAGACACAGTAGTGATGGACATTCTGGCTCTTTTCAGTGAGTCAGATCACTCAGCTCACCAATAAGAGCCGGCTCTTTTGGCTTTGTTTAATAATGTTTTCCTACAAAATGTGTTAATGTTGGTTGTTAATTTAATGTGATTATGAGCTGTATTATAGTTGCGTCTTTGTTGTCCGTGGCCTACGTCACTCACTCTGATTGTTAGCCATTCCTAATAACTAACTAAATCGGGTTTCGTGAAAAGTAACTGGCCACCAAGCCACTGACTTTGATTTGAGCGGTCAGGATTTAATTGGATTGGGTCAAAAGGCGAAACGCGCTAACCAGCTGTGTGTTGAGCTAGCCAGTACGGACAAGCTAACGTCAGCTAACGACTTTCAGCTGTAGTAGAGGAAGTTCCATTCTATTAGATGTGGATGTGAAATGACTAATCAGCACATTTTGTGGCATACATTGAATAATACGACAAAAAACTTCTCATTTCATGGTGTCTTTAACAGTGAGACGTAAACTGGTCAATAAGAGCCGCTCTGTTGTCAACGTTTTAATGTTGCCTTGTTATGCTGTCCTCGGTGGGAATTGTATTTGCAGAAAATACTTTTTATTGAAGCTGCAGCCAAACACCGGCAGACAGTTCCGGAACAGCAGACGGACGGCCTGCATGCAGTAGGAGATCTAGAAAACAGGACAGAAGTCAACGTCCTTAATTAGAGATGCCAGGCCATACTGAGCTGGCCCAGAGCATAGATGGATTATGGGTGTGAAACATTGACGATGTAGTCGTTTCATAGACGTTTTTGGGACAGTAAATTTGGATAAATGTCACACTGGAGCGGTTAGGAATCTTGCTCTATAGAATGCCTACAGGTAGGGTGTGGACATTGGAGATCAAACAAGGTACAAGAAGGTACCTCTGGGAGTCAAACAGCCCAGCCACTACACAATAATAACACATAATAGTAAAATATTAAGTATACCCCTAAATAAAAACGATTGATCATTTTGAATAATAGTAATGGCATCTCAGCAATGGCTGAGACTCGCCTGGTCATAACGATGCAATTGATTGATGCTCTTCACAGATTTGGAATTGTCCCGTCATGGAAAAACCACATCTGACTCCAGATCCTTATTTTGAGTGATGCCGTGTCTTCCAGCCAGCCACCTTCCCGACACCAAGGCAGAAAGCAGACGTAGATCCTGGGTTTAGCATAACACAAACATGCATTCCTCACACCAGACACTCCAGACATAGGAGGCTTACAGTACTAGTAGGCAGGGAAGAGGAGGGCAAGGAGAGAGAGAGAGAGAGAGAGAGAGAGGGTGGATGAGAGGATGGAGAGATAGACGGTCAAAAAGTGGAGACAGACGGACAGATAGATAGACATAGCGATGGATGGATGATAGATGATCGTGCACATGACTGAGAAAGCCACAGAGGAAAGAAAGGAGGGAGAGAACAGAGGCAGAGGAGGGAGAGAACAGAGGCAGAGGAGGGAGAGATGAAACAAGCGAAGGGAAAGAAAAAGACATCAAACCCGGGAGGGAGATCCGCAGTGTAGCGAGTGAAGGACAAAGAATGCAGATCGCATAAAAGATCCTTTCTCCCTCTCCGCGGGGGACCTGTGTTCCTGCCGACGACCCCTTGAGCTAATATTGATGTGCGGGGTGGGGCAGATTCCTCGGGGCCTGGCTCTGAGGCGTCGGCGGCTCCCAGGGTCCCCACAGTGCGATAAACACACCGCAGAAATCCCTTCTCACACGTCTTCATTTCAGACCAACTGCCACGTTCATTAGCATTGCTGCTAAGCTAGTATCATACAGTTAAGACAATAGTTGTAGTTATAGTATGTCCTGTTCTTCGCGTCTGGGATTAATAAAGTTTTATTTGTATCTTATATTGATATAGTGCAGTGAGATCTCTTTGATGGAGAGACTAAACTTTAAAAATGCTTTTCTCAAATAATCCTGAAGCAAACGGTCAGGAAAAGTATTCTGGTGCGTTTCAAACGTTTCTGGGATTCAAATCTTTAGGTGAGTCGGTACTGCTATCTCACAGTCCGGAAGGTTCTGGGTTCAAACCCCTACTGATGCTTTTCTGTGTGGCTATTACGTACATTGGAGTCTTCCTCCAAAAACACACATGTGGGAACACACACGCATGTAGCATGATTCGGTTAGAGAGTATTACACGGCCAGTAAATCACTTTAGTTTGGTGATAGAACAAATAATCATGATACACTTTTTGTATACATGCGAATTACATTGAGAATTACATTCACAACGTTTCTGTAACGTTATCTGTGTTATACGTGAAACACTAGCTTCAAATCAACGCAAACACACACGGGAAGATAAGAATGTACAGCGCACATTCCTCGCACACACACACACACACACACACACACACACACACACACACAC
>OOFB01025977.1:0-11193 GCA_900323305.1 Trachyrincus murrayi
ATTCTGCTGTTGCTATTGACTCTTTTTGAGCTTCCGGTACCCCCAGGTGCTGACAATCAGGTGCCTGATTGGCACACACACAGGGTCAAAGTGTGGAGAAGACGGGGAGAACGCTATGCTGATTGCTGCACCGATAGAGTAACACCATAGAGTAACACGATAGAGTAACACCAGCAGAATAAGCTGTTTGGCATTGGCAGAGAAGATTTGGCAAATTTTTCATGAGCGCAACCCACATACTCAGCTGTGCTGCTCATCCCACAAATGCATGTTCCTTACAAATGGGGCACCATTTAAAAGGGAAATAAACAGGCTTTCCAACGGTATAAAATGTATTGCCAAGAAGCAGAGAAATAATCTACCAAACACACATTTCCGAACTTTTTGTTCGATGTTTATATATATAAGCATCAGTCCCAAATACTTACAATAAACAGAATATACAAAACGGAAAGGTATATTTTTTTGTTTCCGTGTCTTTTATTTTGAACGTTAACGGACCGGAAGTCTTGCAGAGATCTGTTGAGCGACTGGAAGAGAAAGGACCTGGCTCTACATTGTTTTTACTGCGTTAAACTAATACCAATAAATACGGCATCAATACGCCGAGATATTTCATCTCATAAACGTCAACGTCCTAACATCGTATGTCCGCTATCCAGAATCTCCAATCTTTTGGTAAGTCGGCTGAAGGCGAATTACTTTGATAACATTGTTCCAACTGAATTAGCTTAGCACTTTTTCTGTTCTCTAGCATCCCTAGCGCTAGCATGCCTGAGCCAATGTTTCTAAAACCACCATTAAATGTTTAAACCACCTCTCCCGTTTAGTTTTGGTATTACGAAAATCTTCCAATCTACCGTATGATTCACCGAGTGTATTGTTTCTGCAATCCCAACACCGATGCGTCGAAAATGCAAGGAAGGATCGTAAAACGGCCATTGTTATCTCCTGAACCAAGATCACCAGGATCAAGAAAACCCGTCCATCGGTGCTTTAGTTTGCCAGATTCATTAACGGCACACCATATCCAATATAATCACGATTAATGTATGTATCCATCATTCGATGTATTAGTTAAACTTTTCCGTGAACGTGAATCCTCTTCTATACGTGCAGCACACATCGGGCCTTTTACGTGACAAATATGAGATCGATGTAATCCTTGATGAATGATGCAATACACACAAAAAAAAAGCTTTAGGTTTGATCTCATTGTTTGATCTCATTGTTTTCTCATGTTTTCTTGACAGACCCCTTTGCTGATGCAACCAAGGGCGACGACTTACTCCCTTCAGGGACCGAGGATAAAATCCACATCAGGATCCAGCAGCGGAACGGACGGAAGACCCTGACCACCGTGCAAGGCATCGCGCACGACTACGACAAGAAGAAGCTGGTGAAAGCCTTCAAAAAGGTATTAGTATTGATATTATATCAGGTTATTTTATCATCTGGTGGATTGGTTCTTATAATATCACAGTTTGTATTAAATGTTGCCATACCTGGGTTTTATGTACACTATATAGATGCATCTATCTGCTTTATCATAATTGAATATCATCACACATAATTACTCGCTTATCGTTGCCTGTAATGCTTAGAAGCAAGGTTTGGTTAAACAACCACAATGTAGACTTTGGTCATCATATTTATCATAATTGAATATCATCACACATAATTACTCGCTTATCGTTGCCTGTAATGCTTAGAAGCAAGGTTTGGTTAAACAACCACAATGTAGACTTTGGCCATCATATTTATCATAATGGAATATCATCACACATAATTACTCGCTTATCGTTGTCTGTAATGCTTAGAAGCAAGGTTTGGTTAAACAACCACAATGTAGACGCAAAAGGCTTGCATGAAACTATAAAACTAAATAATAGTTAAGTTTTCTTAATTACATCTTTTATAGACATATTACCCACCACTGAGGCAGACCTGACAATTGCATGCATAACATACCAATGACGCTCTTGTTAAGTTACATTTTTGTCAATCTCTCTTTAACAGAAATTTGCCTGCAATGGCACCGTGATTGAGCACCCAGAGTACGGTGAGGTCATTCAGCTTCAGGGAGACCAGAGGAAGAATATCTGCCAATTCCTGATGGAGGTAAATGCTCTCTGGGCTCGGGCATATATGTTCCTTTCGATTTAGCAGGGGAGTAGCAATGTGCACATTTTTAGATTCAATGCAGATTTTGTATTGATTCATTCAATAGCATTTCTTACATTTGTCACTTGGGTCTTTGCTTGTTTGTCCACTGTTTATTAAAGGCCACTGTGTATCCAGTTGCTTACAGACATTTGAAACTTATTTTCCAGATTGGAATTGTGCGTGAGGAGCAGTTGAAAGTCCACGGATTCTGAAGAAATGCTGCTGCCACTGCTACTCTCCTGGGAGCGGTGTCTACTGTCCAGCCTTTAGTTCTCCAAGCTTTCCCTTTCTACCCCATCATGCATCGAACAACATCCATACATTTAGCAACGTGTCTGATGTAACATTCTAAGAAGCAATAAAGTTTTTAACATGCAAACCGTCTCCAGAAAAAAAAAACCCTCTTTGACTCACTTTGACTTTGCAGTAGTTTGTTTCATCAAATGCTAAATACTTTTGCCTTTGAGTTGCATTAGTCTACCTCGGAGGGCCAGATTGTGCCTGATTAGTGTTGTTCGGTAGCATTGGCTGCTTTACAAAAGAGTGAAGCTCTGCTCTACCAGGCGGAGGCATAGGTTCAAACCTGCAAGTAATATGGTTAAATCTGATCATTACTCATAGGTTCAAACCTGTAAGTAATATGCTTAATACTGATCATTACTCATTGTGACCTAAGTAAATAAATTGGATAATAAAAAAAAAATCATGATCTGAGGAGAACAGAGCGAGGAGCCGCAGATAAGTCGTACACCTATGGCCGTATGGTGCTGTTTCAGCCAATTCAGTCCATATGCAGGGGTTGGACCTGAACTGCCGACCTGTCAACTAGAGCATAGCAATCAGCAGGTGTTTGTACCAGTAGGCCACAGTAGTGCAGGTCCAGATGGAGAGTCGCATAGTTTTCACAACCAGAGCAGTCAGTTGTGTAGAAGTGGCATGGAGCTGAACCGATGGCTGTTAAGGTATTTGGACAGGTGAGGGTGCTGTCATGAAAATATTCATTGTTTTACAGCGGTTTTAATCATTTCGAATTTAGTCAAAAACAGGCAAGTATGGAAGTGTCAAGTGCGATCCTACACATGGCATTGTGGTAAGACTAGAGTAAGGAACATGTCCTGGCTTGCATATCCCCATAAGAGAACCACCATGTCACCGGTCAAATCCCTCAATTTCATTTACCAAATGGAGGAAGTGAAGAAGTTACTGCTAATCCTTTTAATCGTCATTAAAGAGAGCGGCCAGCGGAAGGGAACAAGAGACAAGAAGAGGAGACCAGAAGAAGGAACGGGATGATTCAAGGAGACGAGAGGATGCCCCTAGGCCTAGGGTACCATCCATGCTGCAGGAGTGTGTGGGTGGGTGGTGCAGCGAGAAGAGGGGAAGTTAATGATGGATGTCCAGGACAATCAGGCAGGCATGCTTCTCCGTTCACAGGCTTTGAACGGCTTGATCAAAAATGTTAACAGGGAATAAAATGTTCTCTCAGTGCTGTGATTTGTACCACTATTAGCATTAGTATTAGCATTGTTTATCGCGACTATGTTGAATTGAAGAGGTAGGGATCTTTCTAGAGTTGTGTCTAAAGATACTTAAGAGTAAATAATTAGTACTTTCAAATGACATGGTAACTTTAAGCTATCTCCAGCCATCTGCACAATAGTCAAATAGCATTTAGCTGATTTTAGTTTTGTGAGTTTAACAGAACACAATAGCTTTTACATGTCAAGCCAAAGAGACAAAGCGAAGGGTGGAACGAAAGCTGAGACAGTTGTTGTTCAGGTAGCCAGGGCCCAGCCAGGGGCCAGCCAGCTGCTGCTAGTCTTTAGGTGAGTGCTTTCATCCCTTCTGTTTCCCTGAATCATCATTATCGGTCACATTTTCCCACCTGCGATTCCAACTCATCCTATTCAAACTACTGCATTCGTGGACTACTACTAGTGGTCTGCAAGGTAGTTTTCTTGTTTGTTTGTTTTTTACCTGAATTTTGGGACAGATAGGTAATAAGTATGCAACTCTGGGTAAATCTGAACGCAATAGGGCCACACGAGGGCATTAAGTAAAAAATTATGAATTAAACAAAAAACAAAACTACAAAAACTAAAATGTAACAGCATCGGCCCTTTGGTATATATTGAAAAATAATACACACAGGCATAACAGAATAGTTTTTATAATACACATACCATACATATACCACCTTTGGTCTTGGTGTGAGGATGTTAGGGAACGTCTGGTCTAGAGGCGTTGTAGCGTATAGTTTCATTATTTAACACATTCTTGTATTTATTTATTAGAAGATAATCACAGTCGTGCTGATATGCTTTTATACAACAGTTATACAAGCGCCATTTATTAGTTAACAATAATAAGCGACAACAGATTATGATTTGTTTGTTTATTTAATCATTTATTTGGCTCCGCCAACACAAATAGTTCTGCAACTGGACTGGGACTGGAAGGTTGCCAAGCAACACAAACATTTTCTTGCACACTAGCTTGGTACTTTGTGTAGGTCTAACATTACCGTGGGCCAGCTTCTTATTTATCTTTATGTTTCCATTTATTGTTCAACCAGTGAAATAAGAGTCTGTTGGCAGTCGCTTTGGTGGGATGTGATTCCGATGAGTTAACAGCTTGATCAGACAGTACGTTGCTCCATCGTTTCCGGTTTATCCACCCCCCCCCCCTCCCTTTCTTCCTCTCCTGACGGCCATTCATAATTTAACTCAAGTGATAGGCCTATTTGTGGAAATATGTTCATCTTTGCAGTGCGAAGTTTGTTACAATCTAAGATGGATAACGATCGTTAAAGTAATTAATGGTTATTAACACCTGTAAAGTGGAGTGATGCATGTATAGTTAAAAGTCCCAGTGCTGTTATATTCTATATCAGCACTAATGGAATGCCTCTTGTCCAATCAAATGACTTGGTGGGAACTAACTTGTATAATGATAGGAACAGGGGTGTGTATGTGCCAGGTAAGTGGTGTTTTATCAGGGTGAGACAGCAGGGTCAACTTATGTTTGCTTTGAAACTGTAATGATTCAACCCAACATTAATATTATATGAATATGAATGTTACCTGGCAGATTTTCCTGAGTAAAACCTGACTGAACTGGTAGCCTACATCAGTGGACATGTATTTTAAGGGTGTAGTTAGAAGCAAGCATTGTACAAACAAAAGAGCATTTACACGTGTCATCATTATAAACTAGCCTACACACATTGCCGCCTTCGGAAAAGTTATTAAGCTGAACAGAAATAGCCAGAAGCAACCCAAACTAAAATAGGCTAAGTAAGTAAGTAAAATTAAATATATCGGGAGCACAGCAGCTTTGTTTATCATTTTTGACATTTGGACCGCTCCACTTTAAAACCAAACTTTCCTTGTATTCGCACATCTGTAAGGGAATCTTGTCACATTCTCTCGGTTTTATTTGTTGAGCTAGCACCATCTGGCAGAACCGGCAATTAATATTTGCTGTTGTTTATGAAAAAGCTCTGATCAAATACCTCTGCAAATGTGTTATGTCATATGTGCCTATATGTACAACCCTCATCAGGATAGATAGATCGTATGGGTGCAGCACACATAAGACAACTCATGCAGTCCTTAAAATAAATTCTTAGAATATACGTGGAAATGGAAGGGCACTAGACAGTGTTTTTTAAATTATATTTGATATATAGAACATTTTAAATCTATATTGTTATAGTTCGCTACTGAACCCCAACGCAGAACACCAAAAACGCAACTCCGATCTAACACCAACTGATTTAATGTATCGTAAAATACACTTATACAAAAGGTAAACCGGGCGGGACCGGTAGACCAATAGGGAATAGGCAACAGACGTGGTAGTCAGGCAGGCAGAAGATCGGCAACAGGCGGGGTAGTCAGGCAGGCAGAAGATCGGCAACAGGCGGGGTAATCAGAATAAGCAGGTAACAGAATGAGTAGGGTCAAGATAAACTACGTTCTGGCAGAGAGTAACAGAAAGGCTGGTGTATAAATACTCTCCTTGATTTGTTGATGAGCCACAGGTGTGTGAATGTTGAATAGGGGAGTGACAGGGGACTGATGTCATCGGGGAGGAGCTGGAGACTACTGCCACTAGGTGGCGGAAGTTGACGGCCTAACATATGGACTATTAATAATGGAATCTTGGGTTGTTGTATCGGATATGGCCTTTGATAATGCATGTGTATGATAGGCCTACATTGTAGAGTACGCAAAACAATGCAGCACACAGCAAAATTACTATATTTTAGTTTGTTCATAATATATCTTAGTGAAATCACACTTGTGAAATTCTTACACCTGCCATTTTCAGTGTTGAGGCAGATTTTGGGGACACGTGTGTTCAAAGGTTGTTGCCTATTCTATGACTAAATAGTATTATTCTTGTATGTACGAGTGCCCATTGGCCAGGTAGGCCAGGCTATACTGCCATGGCTGCATGGGATATGTGAGTTGTATCCTAATTTACCTTTACTTACCATACCAAATACCAAATTGGCCTTACCAAATTTTGATTTCTGTCTTTTCACAAAATCCAGACAGATGGCGATGTGTAGGCCTAATTAATAAGGATCCACAGTCCGTGGATCATCAAAATGGTGTCTTGGAGATGAGAGATCGGGGTCTCATTTGTGTAAAATATCTCATATCTATACCCTGTGTCTATACCCTATAGTTCTTATTGTACTTGGGGTGTAACCTGATATCAGACAGAATTGTCAACTCGTTACACTCCATTTGCATCTTCAGTCTGACATTGCCTCCACTCTAACCGAATTCCACAATGGCCATGTACGTCCTCTAAAAGTGCTTGTTTTTGCCACTGACAGGTGCAGATTCTTAAGTGTTTGACAACATTATGGACAGGATCCCTACAGAGAAATAAAACATTTTTCTTTAGCTTTTATTATTTAGTTTTATCAAAAATATTTTCAAGAAGAGTGAATACTCCGGCGCATGCACGGGATGTTGGAAATATCTGGTCAAACATTAAAAGTAATATTTTGAAGACTTTTTCAAAAAATCTGTTTAACCAGCCGAACTACTTTGGATTATAGCAAGCAACAAACGCAGTTATATTGGTGAGTGGTGAACGTTAGGCAGGACGTAGAGTACCATGCAGTCTACGTGCACTCTATTTATAGAGTAAGCCCTAATATACACCCTCACACAATACACTACAGCCTACAACACAGGCCAACACACACCACACCATAACACACACGCCCTAACGCACACCCTAACACACAACAGAACACAAGCCTTAAGACACGCCCTAACACACACCCTAGTATTCACCCAAAGACACGTCCTCACACACACCCTTCACAACACACGTCCTCACACACACCCTTCACAACACACATGTCCTCACACACACCCTTCACAACACACATGTCCTCACACACACCCTTCACAACACACGTCCTCACACACACCCTTCACAACACACATGTCCTCACACACACCCTTCACAACACACGTCCTCACACACCCTTCACAACACACATGCCCTCACACACACCCTTCACAACACACATGTCCCCACAATTACCAATCGCCGACGCACACATGGTATCTACAATTTCTTTCTATTCTATTTTATTTTAAAGAGGAACTATTGTTTTTTATAGCATGGCAAGTGACTAATGAGTGAAATAGGCAAAAAGCTATTGCAGGAGAGAGTTTCACGGCAAGACAAATGAATTTTCAGCCGAATAATTAACTTAATTAACACATTTTCATGCATATTCATCAAGGCATTGAAGTCGCTCCGGCGGCCGCCTGATGAACACGGCTGTAATAACTATCTCATTTTCATCTCACCACTCACTGCCATTCACTGGGAATTAAAAGACTAAAAAAGATACAGGTCGAGAAATATTGGCTACTTTTTCCCCATACACTAAATGAGCAACTTAATTTCTTGTTATTTCAAATGTCGTGCCTATCTATTTGTAAGATATTCCAGCTTGTTTCCCCTTATGCGGTGTCCAGGTCTATACAGTGGGTTCTAGCCCCACCAAACCCCCTAGCCTCCCGCTTATGACAGTGCCAGCACAATCATAGGAGTATAAATGTTGGCAAGGGCTCCGGCCTAGAGAGGATCTCTGGAACAAACAGAGACAGCCAGGGGGCTGCTTGGCTGTCACACGTGTGCACACATGCGTGCATGTGTACACGCCCATGCACGCTCATCTCTGCAGGGCAATCTTAAAAAAAAGCAGCAAGGTGTGACTGCACACACACGCAACACACAGACTGGCCTGCTGTTACAAGTGATGCCTGAGGACACGTGGGCAGCAATGATCTCTGTGCCTGCCACACCCCCCTCTGTGGTCTGTGCAATACTGTTTCGTTTAATGGAACGCTTGGGTACATGTAGAGACTAGGGGGTGTGCAACAGGGTGAGACTCACCAAGGCATAACAGGGAGTTATTTATGGTATTTATTTATGTGAAATTACTTTGTTTACTTTACTTTGTTGTATGTACTGTAATCAATGTACCGGTATGTATGTACTCATGTAATGTATGTCATGTGTATGTGTTTGACTGGCACTTACAATGGTGTCTATTACAAATTTCCCCTCTGGGGACGATAACGTATATTTGATTGAACATTGGAGCTGTCAACACCAGGCCTGTCAACGGAGCTAGCGTCACAGCCAACGTTACCATAAGCTGATTCTTACTGGAGCCTGATCCATCACAGCAGGCACAGAACTGGGCTTGTGTCATAACACCATGCCTCCACACACCTTTCCATCCGGATGCTGTCTTCACCTGAGTCAGAAAATCTCTGAGATGGAAGGGAGAATATCCACCCTCTATCAAATCAAAGAAGATGAGCAACCCCTTGACTCACTGGTCACTGTAGGTGCTGCTCCAAATACACCTGCTGAAGAATTGGACACTACTGTCCCATATCAGCATGCTGTCCCGGCCCAGGCTGAAGATCCCTGGATCCAGTTGGGTGCCAAACCCAAAATGTCGGTCAGCTCCACGCCAAGCTGAGCCTTGGCGGACAGTCGGTAGGGGAAAGCACAGCGGGAAGCGCTCCTCTCAACCTCATACGACTCAGGCCCTCCAGATGGACAACAGATGTAGCATATTAGACGAACAGGAGTTTCCACCTCTGGCTCTTTGTCTCGACATTTCCAGTGCCACTGGATCCCCACCATCGTCCGGTATCACCTCCATCGTTCCCCTTGGCGGTGGCCAGACAGTCGGCTTCTCTACCTGATCGTTGTGGGAAACGTCACACAAATCCATCTCCCCCTCCTGCATCTCTGGGTTGGAGCAGCTCCCTACTCCGGTCTCACTGATAGTTGGAAACCCCATTATTAGAAATGTCAGGTCAAAATTTGCTGTTTACCGGGCGCCATGGTTTTAGACATTTGAAATCAGATTCCAGACCTCATTAACTTATATCCCCATGTCTGTAATGTTATTGTCCATATTGGCACCAACAACACCTCTCATCAAAAGTCTGAACTGCTTGAATCCGCCTTTTTAGCTCTCTTAACGACTGTGGCAAACAGGTTTTTATTTCTGGACCCATCCCGTCTTTGGGCTGTGGTATTGGACGTTTTAGTAGGATTTTTAGTCTCCACACGTGGTTACAGTCTGTATGCCCGGCACACAACATGGTTTTCATTGACAACTTTAATCTTTTCTGGGAGCGTCCATCCTATGATTGAAGAGATGGTATTTATCCCAGTGTTTTGGGAAAGAGTAGACTAGCCTCCAACATGGTTGTTACGGCCAGCCTGCACTAACCGTAACATAAACGGGGAGACGCACACAGATCGGCTCAGGTTTAACAAAATAGGGGTATGTTTATTAACAAATAGATTAGGATAAAGGCTTAGGGTAAACAAAAGGAAGAGACACGAAGCGGGGACGACAAACACTACAGCTGGGTGGACCGATCTCTTCGTAGACTGCTACGCTAACCGCCTCCTAAACGTCATGGTTGTGTGCGCCCCCATAGAAGCGGATCCACAACCCTTTTATAGGCAGGTAGGTTGCAGGTCATTACAGGTGTGTCTCACCTGTAATTAAAGAAGAATAAACAAAGGCACAAGGCCGCCAGTAGGAACCGCCAAATATAACGTAATGTGTACAACGGCCACCAGAGCTGGGGGACGTAACACATATTAAATCTAATACGCTGAGTTGAATATGTTCTGTACCTCAACCTAGACACATGAATAAAATAAGCTAAAGGCAAGCAAGGGTTTTGTTGTCTGACACACGTAGAGCCTTCGTGTTGGCTGCTGGTCCCCACTACTGCAGTTAAACATGCTTTTTTAAACACACACTCGCCACCGGTTGCACCTTTAAACTGAATCCTGTGTGGCAACAATTTGAATGACGCTCAGGTTGGAAAAACAAATCGATGTAAAATGACTTTAAATATCGCTCCGTTGACATAACAAACATTCTGTCATCATTAGTTTTAATGCAGGTCATTTATATGACTGTACACACACACACACACACGCCCTGACCTTAATGTAGAAGCAGCGCATGATAAAGGGCATCGGAGCGGTAGGAGCACACACACACACACACACACACACACACACACACACACACACACACACACACACACACACACACAGACACCATGCCTCCAGACCCAGAGAATGCAGTAAGCAATGCCAAGGTCACAACAGAGACCAGCACCCTGATTCAACAGTAATGTGCTGCACGCACACACACACACACACACACACACACACACACACCCCCACACACACACACACATTTCATGTGAGTGCTGCACACTCTGGCCTACTTACTGCTGTAGATGTTCATTTAAATAATAAAGCAGCACCATAGGGTCACCAGTAGTCAAATACATTCTAGTGACCAGGGTTAGGGTTAGCTCTAAGGTTAGGCCCTAGGGTTAGGGTTAGCCCTAAGGTTAGGCCCTAGGGTTAGGGTTAGCTCTAAGGTTAGGCCCTAGGGTTAGGGTTAGCCCTAAGGTTTGGCCC
>OOFB01025995.1:5145-19948 GCA_900323305.1 Trachyrincus murrayi
AGGACGCGGACGGGCGCAGCAACAGCTACTGCGACGCGAGGGTGAAGCCAGCCGAGTCCAAGAGCTGTGACTCGGGCCCCTGTCCGCGCTGGAACTTTGGCATCTGGGGAGAGGTGAGTGTGTGTGTGTGTGTGTGTGTGTGTGTGTGTGCACATGGCTTCCATCTTTCATACGCAGTGGAATGGCCTAGTCTCGATGTTCCGGAAGCTCTTGATTTAACACTCTTAGTTAGTTGGTTCTTCTCTCTCTGTCTCTCTCTGTTTCTCTCTCTTTCTCTGTCTCTCTCTGTCGCTCTCTCTGTCGCTCTCTCTCTCTTTCTCTCTCTGTCTCTCTCTCTCTTTCTCGCTCTCTCTCTCTCTCTCTCTACATCTTTCTCTCTCTTTCTCTTTCTGAAACGCACACGCTTACACTTACTTAGCCTAAGATCACATGACGCTGGTCTTTAAAACGTAGACAATATTAAACACTTTGATGGACGATGACTTGCAGAGGTTGAAATATCATCCACTTATTCTATTTAAACGCGGTACGTTAGAGACCTTTTTGTTCCCCAAGCGCTCTAAAGATGACTCATGTGCCAGCGACGCTAATGCTTATACGCTATATGCATGTTCCCAGTTTTTACAGTTTCGACTCCAACCCCGAAACACTTGAACAAATTACTTCCAGATACAGAAACCTTAGAAGGGCATCCATCGCATCGCTATTTTAGCCTCCTGGATATTATTATAATAATTATAACTAATACCGTAATAATTCCCTCTTCTTCTTCGTCTTGTGTACAGTGCACCCAGAGCTGTGGCGGGGGCCGTCAGACCCGTCTGGTGGTGTGCCAGAGACCCAGCGGCCAGAGACTCAGCGACCGCAACTGTGACATCCTGGACAAACCTACGGACATGGAGCAGTGCAACCTGCAGCCCTGCCCGGGCTCCGCCTCCTGGCACCGCCGACCATGGAAGCCGGTACGCTGATAGACTCCCCCCCCCCCCCCCCCGCAACCTCCACCCCACCACACCCACCACACACCCCTACCATACCAACTACATGTCCAGTACCTTTCTCCCCTCCCCCCCCCACACACACACACACACACACACTCCTCTCCATCTCCCTGTGGTGGGGAGGTGGCTGGGGGGAGGGGGCCGACGTCGTTGTGAGTAGACGTGGTGTGTGTGTGTGTGTGTGTGTGTGTGTGTTGTGTGTGTGTGTGTGTGTGTGTGTGTGTGTGTGTGTGTGTGTGTGTGTGTGTGTGTGTGTGTGTGAAATCAAAACAACAACAACAAACTACAAATACAACAGGAACCATCCCCTGACACGGGGGTACTGCAGTACAGTACATTAACTTGAGGGGCCCCTTGTGAAAAATAAATAAAATGGTGTATTTCTAACCTTTTAAACTGTATAAGAAACCGAGTCGTGGGCCCTGGGTATGCAGCGGCCCCCGGGGGCCCACCCACGTGGTGCTCTGGGGGGGCATGGTGGTGATTAGAATCAAGAGGAGGGAGGAAAAATAAAAGAAAGTTAAGATTGCTGCCCCACTTAGGGACCCATTAAAAAACACATGGATCCCATTTTGGAAGCCGATGCTCCGCATTACAAACCTATAAATTAGTGGGCCCGGGTTGTCCGACCAAGCCATTTATTTGTAAAGGCAATAACAAATAACTCGAAAAAATATATTTATTTCATATGTGAAACGTGAAGTAAACGTTGTTTTTGCTGTCTTCACCATGTATGCAAGGTACACAAGTGTATATTTGTGTATAAGAGTTAATATGATCACCTTTATCGAACGGCAACAAATGACTGTTGCTTTATTTTGTATATGTATCTTTGTACAGTATTGATTTTAGTAGTTCTAGTACCTAGGTTTATTAAGTAAATATATTTATATTTTTACTGGTGCTCTTGCTTGGAACCTCTCATCTCCATTCATTTAATAAACAAACTTTGTACAGAACAAAAATAGTTTCTTAACAAAGTATTTTTGATATCGCGGAACACTTTTCTAAAAGATAAATAGCGTTTCATTAAGGCCATATTATACGTCTGTGTGGAAAAGCCTCCGCAGCCCACACCTGCTTGCATTTATGGTTCTGCGTCAGTGACTCTGAGCGTAGTCCAGCCAAAAGTCACTCGTTCAGTGACATCTGGTGATCTTTATAATGTGAGGATGATGTGTCGTACAAATGTACATACAGTATTATGTGAGCCTCCTCAACTAGTCCTAGCCATAATGGTAAACTAACCCATAATCACAGCAGGAAAAACCAAAACCAGCTGTCCTGCCCTGACATGTGGTTACGTTTTTTTTGAGAGTCGTGCGTAACCCACGTCGTAGCTACAGCGGCTATTGCACACAGAAGTATAATTTGTCCTCTGTTTGACGCCATTGACACTGGTCATGTGACCCCAGTAGCCGCAACAATGCCTGCGCGTCCGTTGACGGCAAATGCCCCAAGTGAGCACACGAACAAAAATAATAATTCTGAGGAGGTGTTATTTAAATTCAAAAACATAGTTGTACTCCCAGAGTTTGTAGTATTGTAAACGTCGTACTGGAAATGAAATAGGAACCGACCAAAATGAGGGAGAAAGGCTAAACTGTGGCTATCGTGCCTTCGTTATGCCTAATAGCCATTGTACTTCACGTTCCCTTTTCCTAAACCAGCCAATTATATAAAGAGATGTGTTAGCAGCATTAGCATGTGGGCTAATGCTATGTCTGTAAAGTGAAACAAAAGAAAACTGAAAGAGCCGGTCATATTAGACAGCAATGTGACCTATCGATAATGTGTTAACTATTTTAATAACGTCAACTCATGCAAACTGCAGTTGATCATTGTTGGTGTGTTTCAGTGTGGTCAGATTACGGTGCTATAAAACCCTGGCAAAGTGTGCCTGTACACGCAAACGTATAGAGATTGTTTCGTGAAGATCGTGAATTATCAGGTTTTCTACATTTGTGTTTGTCTGTTTGTTTTTCTCTTCATGTTATAATACAGAGTCAAAATCAGCTCATTGTGTCGCAAACTAATTCAATTTCAGCTCATTTTCGAACAAAAGCACACAGATACCTCCACCATACTCTAGTCATTTGTTGCTGTTACAACCATTTCTTTGGGCCAGTTTGAAATTTCTGAAGGAGTTATTTATTTGTTTACAATAGGTGATTCGTTGTTGCAGCTTTAAGATGTTTGTTTCAGTTGACATTCATGTTTACACTATACTTGATCTATTTGTCACTAAGAACAGAACAAGAAAATGCCTTGAAACCTGTACAATATATTTAGTAAAACCGCTTTTCAGAATCTGGTGCAAATTTGTACTTTTATTGGTATTGAAATCAAATTGCACCAATTGTGATGTTCTATAGAAGAAAAAAAAACAGTTAGAAAACTAAAAAACTCTTCCACTATAGAAGAACATTAAGGTAAACAGTAAACCGTAAACCGTTTCAATGCAGTGACAAATAAATGAGGTGAAGTGTTCCAAAATGCTCCGTGTTTGTGCTGTGAGACGTTCTTCAGACTCTCTCTTCCTCTATTGTGCCGTCGTATCTCTCACTGTGTGTTTCATTCTACCGTAACTCTGATGGCCAAGGTCTTCTCCGAGGCTCGGCCATTTCTCTCTCACTCCTCCGCCTCCCCCGTTTCTTTCGAGACACCCCCCTCCCCCCCCCCCCCCCATTCAGAGATAGTTTTGCCTCTACCTCTAGGGGGGGGTAAACTCTGCTTATCTTGTCACTTGGCTCCTTTTTTCAATTCATCTATTTATTTTATTTACATTTTAAAAAAAACACATCAGCATGTGGAATTAGCCTTTGCCCACTGTAAAGATTATTAAAGAAAGTGTTGTGAAATTTGTGTTGTTTCTCAATGCAGCATTTTACTGGCATCACCAAACAGATTTTTCCCCTCCAATATTATAATCTTGTTGAGGAATAATTTAGCATGGGATAGCAAAATCGGACAAATTGTAGAATTTGCCCGACAAATGTAGGCTATTTATTTTCTTCTCGCGTTTTGTAAATACAGCAAATTCACATTTTTACGTTGTCATATCAGAGCTTATGACTATCATAAACTGAAATACATTAATATTTGTTGCAGTCTTTACATAAAAATATGCAATATATATATATATATAGTAATACCGTCCTCTTGTTGCCAATGGCCGGTTGAAAATAGTGGCTAGAATGATTACATCATAGTTTACTAGAGACATGCAGAAGTCATCAACTGATCACCAATACAAAATCAACTGATTACCTAGCCTGCCCCATACCTTCGTAGTTCATCATGATTATCGTTATACAGTCGTGTAAAGGGGACAGCCATCCTGGTTTGACCATGTCGCCGTGACACAGTTCAGGTGTGGGACGAGGACCCATGCTCACCTTCAGGGTCATGTCGCGTCATGCTCATAGTTAACACCAGGGCACAGCACATGGTGCGTCTCCCATGGTTACCGTATGATCCAGTCACTGGCACCACTCTTATGGGATGCTGGAGACTTTTATTGTGTAATCTCGCGTAGAGCAGCACACCTAGTCCATCCGAATCAAACCTCGGCACCGCATACCAACATCTGCTTACAATTGATGTTAATAGCGACGCGATGCTGGCGGCAAACCAGAGTAGCATAGTATAACAATTACTAGAGAAATATTTATATTCATCATCAGTGGTGCCCAGCGGTTGTCTAGTTTATTAAAGCCACCCACATTAATGCTTGAAATGGTTTTCATGTGAATCGAATGATGCCTTAATCCTCCCGAAGAGGACAAAATGACAGAGTTGAACGCTTATTAAACTAAAACAGTCGTGGCCAACTGCTTTCGTAACCACTGAGTCTTAATACCCCCGCAGGCCCTGGTAATCAAGGTTATAGCAACCAAATACTAAGATAACGTTGTACTGCAGTGATCCCAGAGGGGCTGTTCAGCTGCTGCTCTGTATTAATTCTAATTTAACGCAACGTAGACTACACAACAAGCAATTATTAGCTTGATTAACTGTTAGAAAGCTTGATTAAACAGACGATTCGTCAACTGTGCAAATAGGTCACAGATGTGAGTTTGTGTAACACACGAGGCCTCTATAATGTAGCATCCGATTGAAGTGCTATTGGACAGCTATAGAAGTATAGTGACTGATTAGGACGCAGAACACTTACCTTCTGTACGTTCCTCTTTCAGCAGCACCAGAGCACAATTCTGTTTTATTTCTCAAGTACAGTTATACTTTTACATGTGACAAGTTGTATCAAATCTAATTTCTGCTTTTAAAATACTTTTACATACAGCATACAAGTAACGATCTGAGATCCTGAGAGTGAGTTATTGTAAAGCAATCACAGTTTATGGAGATGAGAGTGAGTTATTGTAAAGCAATCACAGTTTAGGGAGATGAGAGTGAGTTATTGTAAAGCAATCACAGTTTATGGAGATGAGAATGAGTTATTGTAAAGCAATCACAGTTTATGGAGATGAGAGTGAGTTATTGTAAAGCAATCACAGTTTATGGAGATGAGAGTGAGTTATCGTAAAGTAATCTAAAGTTGTTTTGATTGAAATCATTTTGTGTGAATCTTTGGCAATCTCTAAGGCAAATGATGCTCATGAACTTTAGGATTAATTCAGATTATTGATTTAATGGTATTTTTTGAAAGAAAGTCTGTCGCAATATATTTGTTTTTAAATAATTATCAGTAATATCCCCTTTGGACATTTGGCTAAAATATTCTGCTTATATCTATGTACATAAAAACACTATTAGTCAGATTTTAATTTGAGCAGTGAGTCCCTTTATAAGTATATTTCTTTATCCCTTTAACACAACGTTTTAATATGCACATATACAAACAGTCTCTTAGAGCCCACTTTAGAAACAAAAGAAAAGATCAGACACAAAACGACACCAAATTCTGAGTTTATTGGACCAATCTTCAGTCATAAAGCAGCACAGTTTCTTATGAATTAGCAGGAAGGTAAACACCATCAAGTAATGATGATTGTCTTTAAGGAGCAGCCATTATGTCACGTGTGCAGAAAGAGAAGGAGACAACATGGCCCCCGGGGGTGAACAATCGAGGGGCGCGACCGCGGCACCATTTCAAGTAATTGATCCGTGTTTGTTGCTAACGAAAACAAACCATTTCCTGCCAAGGGAGTCGGAGTCTCGGGTCTAGCGAGAACCTCGCCGAAATGACTCTAAACTAAAACGTGTTAAAATGAAATCCACATGCACCCCCCGCCCCCCACCCCACCCACCAACCCACCGATTGCTTCCCCCAAGGGGATGCTGGGTAGGGATATTCTCCAAACCTGTCACCCAGAGGTCAGATGGTCGTGACATCACTGGGCTTGTGTTTCCTGATGCAGCCCACATTGCCGGTTTCGTCTAGAAACGGGGCACTTGCACATCTGGAAGGTTCTCTCAACACCCAAGCGTCGGCTCTTTACGTCGGCTCGGCTGAAACTCGAGTCGGCCGATAATGTTACCCTGGGAACTCTGTTTCTTGTACTTCAGCGGAACTTCGAAAGAAAAAAAACGATGCAATTGATGATTAGTTTGTTTGTCAAGGATAAGTAGTTGCAGCTCGTGGAATGTTCTCGAACGAGAGACGAGAGAACTCATTGCAGACACAAAACAAAAAGTTTCTCTGAAAATACTAGTGGGAAAAGAGTCAAGTTATAGCATCGTAGTGCACTCTGTAGCAGTAGTAGTCAATGGGGGGTCAGAGAAAAGAATCTTTCTGTTTTGAATTATTTCATTTCAGGCCAATAACTGTAATTCGTATTATTAACTGTAATTCGTATTATACTATGAGTCATGAACTTATGCTATATATACATATATATATATAAACATGGCAATCAGGTATCCGCATCTCTTTCAAGTAAGAACTAAACACTTGTGTCTTTCCAAACATCTGCCGTCTGAGGCCGCAGCAAGAGTTTGAAATATCGTGTACCGTCTTGTGGCTTGGAACATTTTACTTTCATTTAGATATTATGGTATACTACGGCTGTTGAGTAGTATTCCTCATCCACAGGAAACATCAGTTTCATCAAACAAACCACAATTAGTTCATGCAGAGGTTTTGGTCAGGGAAAAAGGAAAGGGGACTCATGAATATCGCCAATACAGCTGTTGGAGAAACCTAGATTTAAAAGGTCGACCTGTAATACGATGGACAATGTGTGAATGTCTGAGATTCATTCTGGCCGAAGAGTTCAAGAATTGACTAGGATTACACGTCTTACTAACATAGACCTATTACAAAACATCAATGGCTTTAGAGTTGTCAGAATCACCCTAGCTGTAGTAATATATAATAATGTAGTAATAATGTAATAATGTTACTACTGCAGACATTACAGGACATGTTTAAGTACCAATGGCATTTGTACTGATACTGTACTGATGAACCTATATATGTACCTCTATATGTATTATCTTATAATCTTAACTGTACAAATATGTTAACATAGTGATAATTAATTGTAGTCCATCGCTCAATAATGTCTATGGATGGCTAATTGAAATACCAGTAAATGACTCAACTTAAACTATGTTACCTCTATCCATACACCAGCTTGCCTTTAACCAATATGTGGTCTAGATGGGCATGTTTTTAAAGATTCACAAGATGGCTGTTAACGTTCATTGTGGCTGTGATATTAAAAGGCTGTGTACGTGCCCTATAAAACACCCGGCAGTGTGTTTGGCTCGGAGGAACATTGTAATGGAGAACACGTGTCACACACTCCCATTGCGCTAACCTTAACACAAACTAACAACAAACTGTGGACTTCATTAACTAGAAGATTCTCTGGTTTTGGCTCCGTTGAAAGGACTAATGGAGCCAAGTTCAATTGAGCCCTGTAGTTATCCAACACCTGGACCAGTTGTGGTCCTTTCTCCGCGGGTATAGCAGATGACAAAAGCTGGAATATCAGGCAATGTTAAACATTCAACACGCCCAAAAGCTCTTTCTATCCCCCTGCAACTATCCCCCAAATGACCTTTCTTCTGTACATAAGTCTGTTGGAAAGATGGCAGACTAAGAGTATAATACAGATAGAACATTTGTGGCTTGTTCCACAGTTACTGCTTCTCCAGTATACGCCAAAATAGCTGGTACGTGCCCTTTAAGACACCAGCCTTTCCAGGGTGACGTGGGTACCGGCGCACAACGAAAGGCTAGCTGGAAGGACCTAGCATACTACTAGCGCATTGGCGCGTACCGTTGCATACAAGTGCTTGGAACTGTGCCAAATCACCTCAAGAACGCACGCTAGTTACCCTGGCGATGTGCAGGCCTACGGTGAATGAAGCACAGGATTGTGGAACGGTTCCAAATCACCTTGAACACAACCCCCCCCCCCCCCTAGGTTACCGTAGTTACCTTAGCAGTTTGAAAGGGGGAAAAAATGCAGCTGGGTCACATTTAACAGATAGCGAGTGTTGGCCTTGAATGTCCCGTGTCAAAGGTCACCGATTTATAACGTCACGCCTCATCTCACATTCCCCCGCCCCTCGTCCGGTCAGAGCTGTCCCATCAAGGTCGACGTTTATCATTAAGGCCTTGTCATCGCTACCTAACTTCAGCACGCTCGGGGTACCAGGCGGCACGGAATGCGTCGAGAGTTTCCAGGCGCAGTGTTTAGACAGACGGCGAAAAGCTGAGCCGTTTTGTCATTTCATGTTGACTTATGGTTCCACAGTTTGTCTTCTCTGAGTGGTGTTGACTTAAAAGGAAATGCTGTTGGAGAAACTCTAGAGGGCCACGCTGAGCGCGGTGTTTATTTGAGTTCGTGGAGAAGGAACGGACGTGGTTCAGCGTAACGGGCACACCACGTTGAGTGGGATCCTGACGAAAGCCTCTTACTCCGGCTTCTGTCGCTGCTGCCGTCGGGTCAAAAGCGGTATTGATAACAGGCACCCGGATGTTTTTCCACGTGATCCTCCTTCTCGACCGATCGGTTGTCGATTGAATGCAATGCGGTGAACTCAACATGTCCCTTGTGAAACACAAATTAATTGAAACATCGTTCTGAGATGAGATTAAAGTACATTTTGACTTACATTACACAATTAACTCATTGAATTGAAGAGGACTTCAATTGTTGGATTAAAGTACCGTGTCGGAGCTCCTTGGTTCCTGGATAGGCTCATTAGGCTAACATGTGTTAGCTCTCAAGACAGACGGGCTCGCACATTTTTTGTTCAAATGATCCAGCCTACATGTCTGTGCTTTAGGTAGCCACATTTTGAGTAACCAGATCCAGAAATCCAGAACCAGATTCATTATGTTCATGAAAATATATCCCCCTGGGATATAAATATATCCCCCCAGAGGCAGGCCACTGATGCATCGCTTAACACTGTTTTGTCATTGGTCTAAATACCTTGGATTTCTGGTTCTGGTTACTCAAAATTTGGCAACCTAAAGTGCAGACCTGTAGCCTGGATCATTTTTAAAAAAAAAGCAAGTCTGTCTTGAGCGACTAATCTTGTGTTGACCTTAAAAGCAGCACTGGTTAGGAAGATCTATGTGTTCGGACAACATTCCCTTACCCCTTCAGACGTCATTCTTACCAGCCGTCTCCTCGGTGACAACATGTGTTGTTTTGACTTGCGGAACCTGCAGAGAAAAATAGTCTGTGCCTTGTGTACTTGGTTTTTACTCAGTATGCCTGTACTCTGTGTACTGTGTAGTACACAGAGTACAGACTTGACACAGAGTACTCAGATTACTCTCCAATCTCGCTCTCTCTCTCTCTCTCTCTATCTTTCTCTTTCACTCTCTCTCTCTCTCTCTCTCTCTCTCTCTCTCTCTCTCTCTCTCTCTCTCTCTCATACCCCCCCCCGCCCTCCCTCTGCCTCTCTCTCTTCCTTTTTCTTGTATCAGTGGCCATGTTTGTTCTATTATCTTTCTGTTTTTTTCTGTCACAAGAAGAACAAAGAGTTGTTGATAAAGTTGAAACGTAATCCTTCACTATCTCTACATAGTCTGCCATGTTTCCTGTTAGCCATGATTTTGATTAGACTCTGTGAGACCAAGACATAATACTTGCATCATGGTGTCTTTCTGTACAGTACAGGCATGCAGCAGATAGCTGTGAGCTGTGAGACACATAACACTGGCGTTCGCCGCTCACGGTGTTCAATTTCCAGACTTCATCTTCAGACAGCTCTTACAAGTTTGTTCTTGCTCCAGTTCGACACAGAGTCAGTGAAAACTACACTTACCATATGCTGGGTATTAGGGTTACTTTTGCGTTTGTCGGGCTGCCGCAATGTGATTGGAATTCAAGCTTGGCGCTCTTACTTTGTTATATGGGATCACTTAGAGTCAGTCAATATACATATGCCACACAATATTCCCTTTTTCACTTCTTACATTTCTGGGAGCACTTTCATTCTAGTCTTGATACGTACATTGGGTATTTTTACTTGCGCCACTTTGGCTTATAGACCTGTGAAATGACCCGATTATGCTCCTTCTCTACCATTTTGCATTGGTTTATATCTATATCTATATGGCTTATATCTACAGGATCACTTGTCATTGTCTGACAAAGCAAGGTTAATGACATTTTCTAAGAAATGTAGCGTAAGTTAGTAAGTACACAAGCTTAAGTAATGTGTTAAAGATCAAAAGTGTGAGCCCTGTTAATACATCATGCATCTTTCTGCTTAATAAACAACATTTCTATATTATGTTAGGATCCCTGATCAAAAGTGTTCAATGCATTCCAATCCATATTCAAGTAATTAGCAGTTATGGAAAAGTTTTATCTCTTATCACGTTATTCATCACCCAACTTTTTCCTACAACAAAATGACTCCATGACTACGTGTTTCCATGACTACATGTTTCCATGTGTTGCTGTTGTCTTGTCCTCTTACCTGTGAAGTCATCGGTCAGAGGGGCGGCCATCTTGGTTCCACCTTCGGCCTCCACCTCCTACAGTGCTCATAGAGAAATAGATTTTAAATATTTTCCTCAAAACCTGTTGGTCTGCTTAATAATAATATCAAAACGCAATTATAATATATGAATATCTTCTTGAACCCAGAATCCAGTTGGATATTTTACTCTTTTTTACATTCCTTTTTTTCTTCTCATCACTATCATTAGAATCAAACTATTAAATCCAACATCTTCTTATCAGCTGTTCCCTGAGCTGTTTTACCGCAAGCTCAGCACACCAAGCAGAACAAACAGAAATTAGCTGCCTTTGGTTTGGCACTCAATTACACGAGCTGCTCCAGAACCCTGAAACACCACGAGCTGCTCCAGAACCCTGAAAGACCACGAGCTGCTCCAGAACCCTGAAACACCATGAGCTGCTCCAGAACCTGGAACACCACGTGCTGCTCCAGAACCTGGAACACCACGAGCTGCTTCAGAACCCTGGAACACCACGAGCTGCTCCAGAACCCTGAAACACTGAAACACCACGAGCTGCTCCAGAACCCTGAAACACCACGAGCTGCTCCAGAACCCTGGAACACAAGCGAAGCACAGGAATGCTGCGTAAAAGCCCCACGCAGAACCAGCAAGAGCTGCCTGCTTTTTAAGTATGGCTTTCACATTTCTTTCACTTATCTCCTTCCCTGCAATGCTCCCCGCCATACACAAAGGGGACGTCTTGCACGAGTGGTTTTCTGACGTTGTGGTAAACGTCAAAGCAAACTAGTGTGTTTTGCTTTCTGGTGATAATCCATATTATGGCTGGATTAACCTTGTGGGATTATACCCCAAGTACCCACCTAAATCAACTGCCGTGGGAGTGGAAATCTGGAAATGTCAACTCTCTCGCTAGTTTTTTTTTTACATTCACTTCCGCTTAAAGCTTTCTGCTCGGCGTGAATAATCTTACGTGTGTGTGCTACTGTGTCTTCACCTAAGCATGACGTTGGCGATCATCCAACATGCACGCAAGTTCAGGTAGATCTCACCGGCCGATGTCAAATACCAAACGTTTCTCAGAACAAGAGCAAGAACAACACTCTCTCTCTCCGTAGCTGTTTCATGAACAATGCGCTAGCCTCTCTAAAGCTCTGGAGCCGTGGTCATAATAGCGTCTGTAGAAGTCTATAATAGTGCTGACGGTCTACCCCCCCCCCCCCCCCCCCCTCTCTCTTCTAACCCCCACCGACAACATGCTTGCTGGTCTCTGCTCTTGTGTCTGAGGCGGAAGGGACTGAGTTGCGCTTATCGTGTGCCGGGTATGTGAATCCTCCACACTCAGGTTCCTGTCCCTGAGCTCCGGGCCGGCTTTGATGTCCTACCACCCCACCCCCACCCACCCACCCACCCACCATCCACCTCCAGCCACCCACCCCGTCAGCTGACACAGCCCTGTGTTTAAAATGCCTCAGTAATTACAACCTGGATGATGCATGTGTGTGCAGTGTCAACGGCTGCACCCACACTAAAACTCAAACGAAAGAAGAGAGACAGAGACAGAGAGAGAGGGAGAGGGAGAGGGGGGAGAGAGAGAGGGAGAGGGAGAGAGGGGTAGAGGGGTGTCTCTGTCTCTCTCGTTTGAACAGGGATTCTACTAAAACAGAGGATTGTCTTCCTCAGGTCTGTCCTGGAGAAAGGCAGATTTCAGACGGATTGATTCTAATTCACAGAACAATTGAAGAAAATACACAAAAAAGTACACAAATGTGTACAGAAAAACGTCCAGTAAAGAGAAGAAGAATTCCTCCCGAAGCGTCTCCCGTCGCCCCATGCGTCCTCATAGTCTGCAGCGCGAATGCGTGACAAAGTCCTCCTCTTACCATGACCGCATGGCGACATGACAGGAGTGTAGGGTTATGCAACACTCTGAGGTCATAATTAGTGGACAGAACAGTGTGATATTATGTTTATTATCTGGACTGGAAAATGTGCTACGAACAACAAACTCGTATGGTTGTATCGTTGTAGATCCGAGGCTTTCGATTTACAGCACGCTCACAATGTTTGGGAGCGGCTTTGTCCACGGGCTCTTGCTCAGCACACGGAAATAGCCGGCACCCTAATTGCAGTCTGGCCTCATATGGGGGTAGGGGAGAGTCTAGGACAGTGGTTCTCAACTGGTCTAGCCTCAGGACCCACATGTGTCATTAGACCAGTGGTTCTCAACTGGTCCAGCCTCAGGACCCACATGTGTCATTAGACCAGTGGTTCTCAACTGGTCCAGCCTCAGGACCCACATGTGTCATTAGTCATTAAGTCACCACCCAAAAATATAAAATGTATTTACCAATATTGCAGTAATCAACGTACTGTTAAAAGCATTGAGTGAACAAAAAGCTGCAACAATTGGGGCTGAACTCAATGAAATAGTAAGCCATTGAAACATGAATTAACATTGAAACACAAGTTAATTCATGGGCTTCTTCCTAAAGATTAAGGTTCGGCATATGCTCTGCGACCCACTTATGGGTCGCGACCCACCAGTTGAGACCCACTGGTCGAGGATACTCATCGTCCACAATACTTTTAACTTTTTCAAAATGTTCTGAATCAGTCCTGTTCTACTTACATGACGCTTTTCTCCACGGCGACAGACAAGTGAGGCTGAGACCAATCAGAGTCATCGTATGGATTCTTTCCCCTTCTCCTCTTGTTCTTCCTCCTCTGCTCTCCCCAACCTCACCCTCACCCTCACCCCTCACCCTCCCTAACGGGATCCAGATGTGTTGTCTAGCCGTGCTCGGTCCTCCTAGTCTGTCTGAGTCCTGTCTTCCCGGTTCCCCTCTCGTCTCCTGCCTACTCGGGGGTGAGGGGGGGGTTTGAAGAGTAATCCCTCTGTTTACAGGTTAAACAGCCCGGCACATTCCACACGTGCGAGTGTATTTGTGCTTCGGCATCGACCGAACTAAAAACGTATTCGTCTTTTCTTCGGGGGGCTAAAATGTGTTGATAATGTATTCAGTTGGTCGTGACATATAATAAACTGAGCTCTTGTCCCTCATGAATATATTGTATATATACAGTATATAAGGGTGGTGGTAGGTGGTGGTAGTCTAGTGGGTAAGGAACAGTGCTTCCAGACGAAGCACCAGAGAGTCAATGGTTCGATCCCCGGGTCTGCCACCATTGTACCCCTGAGCAAGGTACTTAACCCTGAGTTGCTCCAGGGGAATGTCCCTGAAATAGTTAAGTACTTGTGAGTCGCTTTGGATAAAAGCGTCCGCTAAATGCCCTAAATGTATATATATATTGTAGCTACTCATATACAAAATGTGTAAGTGAGATCAGCATCAAGAGGGAAACTAAACAAACTGTATTTTAAAAAAAGAACACATTTGGTTTTCCTCGTAAGTTGAAGCAAATGTTTGCGGCATATAGTTCAACCAGAGTGTGCTAACATTGCTGTATCTCCCCCTCTCCCATCTTCTCTCTCTCTCTCTCACCCATCTCTCCCTCTCTCCCATGTTCTCTCTCTCTCTCTCTCTCTCTCCCATCTTCTCTCTCTCTCTCTCTCACCCATCTCTCTCTCCCCATCTCTCTCTCCCATGTTCTCTCTCTCTCTCTCTCTCTCTCTCACCCATCTCTCTCTCTCCTATCTTCTCTCTCACCCATCTCTCCATCTCTCCCATCTTCTCTCTCTCTCTCTCACCCATCTCTCTCTCTCCCATCTTCTCTCTCTCTCTCTCTCTCTCTCTCACCTCCTGTCCTGTCCTCTCTTCTGCTCTTCATCTTCCTTCTCCGCTCCTCATCTCCTATCCTCTCTGCTCTCCTCCTTTTTCTTCTTCTTTCATCTCTTCTTCTCATCTCCTATTCT